>LPNX010540684.1:92717-166770 GCA_001517045.1 Pseudotsuga menziesii | reverse complement strand
TCCTTCTGTTGCTATAAAAAACATTATGGGTACCCATTCTAACTTAAACAATCTGCCATTTGCCCTCCCAAAGATTCTGTTTAGCATTAAAGCTATGAAACTGTAAGTGGGCCTGAGAGTGGCTGTGTCATAATCTTTAGCCACTCTATGTCGGAAGATCTTTCCCAGTAAGAGCATTCTTTTCAAGGTCTCTACAAGGTCCATCCGGAGGTCGTCCAGCCATCTATCTGTAAGGAAAAGCTGAGGCTCTGGTAGATGGTAAGCTAAAGCTACATATCCAGGGCTAAATGCAGCATAGCCCTGGCCATCGACGTTACAGATGAGCATTGAATTGTGGTTGGTATGTGGTAACACCCATCTCATCAACTCGGAGCACGGGAACAGCTCTGGTCTGGTGGCGACCTTCATAATAGCTGATTTCTCTATATTGGCATATATGGGTGCCTCCTCAAGCCCCATATCCGGGACTTCCCTGCGGGAGATCATCCTGTAAACAACTCCCCATATGTACTCAGGCTCCACCCCTGTGACACATTGGGTGTCCTCATAAATGTATTCAATTCTTGTTTCTACTTCTGATGCAGGAACCTCCTCTACTGCTGGGGCCTTCTTTCTCTGTCTTTTAGACATTTTCAGATCTTCCTGCAATAAACAACATCATAGTATTGAGTAATTCCAATTTATAAACTTTGTGCAACAGTTTACTCTCTTTTAGGTATATTAGAATTATATCAGTGAATACAATCAACCTTCAGCTTTCATACTGAACAATTCACAAATATGAAGTGCTGTGCAATGTGTTATGAGCACGATAAATTTTTTATTGTAGCACATCTTCACCAGGTCTTATGAATGAGTTGTTTTATGATTTATCCCACATGCATTAAATTATCAGTCATATTGAGGTTGGTAAGAAAATACGCTATTACAAGGCTTGTCATTTTTATGAAAATGATATATAGAAGTGACATGAGCAAAATCTATGCAGGTGCATCATACAACCATCATTTCACTGCCTATCACACAGAGAGAAAAAATAAAAACCCCAGGCTTAACCAGTCGATACTTCAGACCTACGGCCCATGGAACGCAAGCGACTAATCAGCGGAGCGAATATATTATGTTGATAACCTTCTTCACCCACCTCGACGGGAAACGAGCCCATCTCTAGACCAGGCATCTTGCTCAAAACCGACTCACGCTACCCTTCCTTTTTACCCTACCAAGGCTTTCAGCGCTCAATAGCAAAACTAGGTCGCGCCATCCCCAATTCCCACCGAGACGACGCACAACTCGGACTGTAAACAGAGAGTCAGAAAAACCTCGACGACTATGGCTAGTGCAACCTGACCCCTAGACAGAAAACAGCAACGCAGCTCCTATTAATTTAACCGCCCAACGAAACCCAGCGCAGAAAGGCGTAACGGCCTCCGGTGCCCCAAAACCTCCACCATAACCACCAGGTGCAGACGGCATGACGGCCGCCTGCACCTCGCTTCCCCCCAAAGGACTGAAACGGCAGAAAAGGAAACGCGGGCTTTTTAAACATAAAAGGCGAAAACCCCTCTCCCTAAAACCGTCCAAAAATTTCAACCGGGAACCCTAACCAAACGGCGCGCAACGCCAGGTGGATTACTGAAGAAAAAACCCAACCAAGGGAGAAACTCCCTGCTAGCGCAACGGGACGACGGGTCCAAATCTTAAAACCCCCCACCGCGTGAAAGAAATCTAAAAAAAAACGATGATAAGAGTCAAAGTCCTACCTGGAAATCCACCAAATGAGGGAGCTGATGATAGCTAGACTTCTTCTCCTGCCACCTGGACACAGGTACCAACAGTTAGCTCTCACGTGCTCGTAAACTCAACAGCTCGCCTTACCGCAACCACGCCTTCGAAAACAACAAAAAAAACTCGTTTGTCGCCCAACATATATAAACACATCCACACGTGCGAGAAGTCTCATCGATCGGGGCGGCTCCGAAAGTTAAATCGGGCGGCACGAGCTTCATACCACCCGCAACGGCGGACCCTTCCTACCACTCTAGCACCCGTAACGGCGAATATGGCTCAACACAATACCTCGGGCGTCGGCGGAAATTATATCGGAGGTCTGGATCTTGGGGCCTTCCGCAACGGCGGAACGCTCCCATCAAGATACCGCCCGCAACGGAGGCGACGATCAGTTGTTTCACCATGCGACACGGTCCACGATGGCAGGGGCGGATATAGAAATCATCCGCTACGGAAAAGAAAATGAAGAGTCGGAGATTCCCTGCAACGACGGATTTGGGAGTCACCCGCAACGGCGGGCTCAACACAGCCAACTATGAATCGAAAAGCCTCCGCTACAGCGGCGCGATAGACGGTTAGGAGGATCTGAAGGCCACCTGCAACGGCGGGGCGGGCAAGAGAAATAGGAAACGAAAGACGCCCGCAACGGTCGGGAAAATAAAAGAGAAAAACGCCCGAGATGAAAACTTTGCAACGAAATTTCAAAAAGTGTTGCAAAATGACAGGGACTCAATTTCAATGGAAGTCTTTAAGCATCTTAACTATGAAAAACCAGTCAATTTCTAGCATTCAAAATTCGGGAAGGAGCCATAAATCCATAAGCAAAACTCAAGAGCTTGAAACTAAGCAAGGAAAATGAATAACTCGAAGTAAAGGAGGGTCCCAAAAATTTTTAGAATTTTGGGAGAATTGTTGCAGGCGCAACAAGTCCATTTTTTAATATTTGATTATAGGCAACTAAATTTTGACAGTTTTGTTTAGACTGACATCTAATAAGAACTTCTTTTAACAAAGAAAAAAAAACTTTCTTCATTTGGATTGTTGTATTTCTTAAATTCTTATGGATTTTCTCAGATTCCATCTTTAAAGACATTTCATGAAGCATCTTGCTTTCTAGAGTTTGAATGTCTCCTCTTTTCAAATCCCTTCTTTGACTCCTTGGAGAATCCTCCTTTTGATTGTATTGTTTCTTTGGATTCATGCAATTTTGTGCTTTGTGACCAAATCCTTGAAACACCTTATGGTGTGAAAAAAACTTTGTTGTATGCCCAACACCTTTGCATCTCCAACAATTTGTATTTTTAGAGGAACTCTTTTGAGTTTTATTTTCAAAAGTATCATTGACACCTGTGGGCAACAATAATCTTGCTCCTTCCTGACCACCAAGTTGACTGAGCGATGATACAAAAGTAGGGATGTACCCACTAAGGGAATCAAATCTGAGAGGAGACCCTGATAAAAATCCCTACAAACCCCTGTTGTAGGTCTTGTACAGATTAAAAAAGGTGTTCCAATCCAACTTCCAAATTCCTATGAAACATCAAAGAATTTCACTGGTGACACAGGTGTGCTCACTTGCAACTGTTCTGGTCCAATTTTATCTTCCAAACTAGAATTATTTTGGGCAGAATCTTGCAAGTCTGCCTGACTTTCAGTAGCACAGAATCTGATTTCCTTGACACATTATTTTAAAGTATTTGTGTCCCCATGTTTGAAAAATGTTTCTCTTATAAGCTAAAGCACAGTCATGAAATTATGTTCTTAACGTTTGAGTGAATAAGGCTCAAGCTTCATATTCATGATAATTTCCACTATTGATGATATCTTCACCTTGTCTGCTAAATATTTCCTCAACATCAGTGGATAATGCTTCATCATACTCATTTTCACTTCTCGTTTATTATTTTCTAGTACCTCCTTCTGAGCTTTGCTGAGTGAATGCTTACAATTATCAGCAGTAGGAACAATCTTCTCTCCTACTTCCTTCTTCATAGAGGCACATAAAACACAAACAAGATTTGTGGCATCTTTCTCTATAAGTTCAATCCTTGGATTATCATCTTAAAGCACTAAAATGATACATTTCCAATCTTTAATCGCCTTCATATCTTCCAAGACAACATCAATCACATAGTCACTGAGAATTGGGTATGTGGAAAATTCCTTCAATATTTGCAGCAACCTCCCTATAGGAACTTTAGATTCATTTTCCATACCTTTCGGGATAGGTTGTGAATTGCTAAATTTCTGAGCTGTTAAGTGATCATATACTAATTCTCCAACAACATGACGAATAAGTGGTGATTCATCAATCAATAGGTCATACAGTGGACCAAGCTCATCATCTGCAAGAAGTTGATGCCTTAATAATTGTTTCAAGAGTCCAATGGCACTAACAGCCACGGACATTGTTGGTTGTGGAGCCTAATCTTCCAGATTCAGAGATATTATTAAGTTGTGATTGTAAGCCAGGAGTATTGTACAGTCATCCCCCCTACCTTGGGGTTCAGGGCAACGCCCTAAAAAAGGGGGTTCGGGTGCAGCACCCCCGAGAAACAGGGGTTGGGGGCGGAGCCCCTGAGAAAATTATTTTGGGATTTGTGTTGGCCAACGGTATTGCGGACCCATGGTTTTGGGTTAACCCTAGAATTTTCCCATTGTATTTCCCCTATAAAAGAAAGAATTGTAAAAGGACTATGTATGGTATTGTATTGTATTGGAAGAGAGACTGTGAGAGCATGAAGAGGAAGTGCAGCGGTTTTGCTGCACGATGTATCCCTTCATCTTTCTAGACTGTAATAAAAGGGTTGGTAATTTATTTGTGGACGTAGCCCATCGTTTGGGTGAACCACGTTATATCTGTGTCTCTCTGTAATTTTTTAAAATGTTTTGCATCTTGTTTACTGATTTGACTGTATATCTATTATTGCTCTGCGGTCCTTTTTTCTAACAATTGGTATCAGAGCCAAAAGTTCTATTTGGTTGGTAAACTCGCAGGAAACAAGGGTTCCTATTTCAAGTGGGAGCAATGGCGGAATAAGAAAAGTTTAGGGTCAAGAAATTTAACAGCCAAAACTATCAGTTATGGAAGATGCAAATGGAGGACTATCTTTATGAAAAGGATATGTACCTGTCGTTGGGTGGAAAAGCAAAATAGTCGGTGGCTATGAAGGATGAAGAATGGGAGGTGCTTGACAGAAAGGAACTAGGAACAATACAGCTGTTCCTGGCTTCGTTGGTGGCCTTTAATATTTTGAAAGAAAAAACAACAGAGGGTGTGATGAGGGCATTGAGTAAGATCTACGAAAAACCCTTAGCTTATAACAAGGTATTTTAATGAAGCGTTTATTTGATGTGAAGATGTTGGCAGGTGGATTTGTTGTTGACCATTTAAATGAGTTTAATACACTTACAAGTCAGTTAAGTTCTGTAAAAGTGAACTTTAATGATGAGGTCAGGGCTCTTCTAATCTTGTGCTCATTTCCAGAAAGCTGGAATAGCTTGGTCATGGCTGTAAGTAACTCTATCCCTAGTTCAAACACTCTTAAGTTTGATGATGTTGTTTGTGTTATTCTTAGCAAGGAAATGCGAAGAAAAAGAATAGGTGAGAGATAAGGTAATGTTTTGACCATGGATAGCAGAGGGAGACAAAACGAGAGAGGAAGGCGCCCAGGAAATCGCAGCAAGTCTAAAAAGGGAAGATCCAAGTCCATATTTGGAAAAATAGAGTGTTGGAACTGTGGTAAGAAAAGACATCTGAAGAAAGACTGCTGAGTACCAAAGAAGAAAGGTGAGAGGCAGCAAGAGACTACTCAGGAAGCGAATGTAGCAGGTGATGTGTTACAAGATGCTTTGATTCTTGGGTAGTAGATTCAAGGGCTTCATGTCATGCTACACCCCATAGGAAATTCTTTCATGATTATGTTCAAGGTGATTTTGGGCATGTGTTATTGGGTGATTATGAACCATGTAAAATTGTTGGAAAGGGTAAGGTATGGATTAAATTAAATAATGGAAGTGAATGGCTGCTAAAGGATGTAAGGCACATTCCTACTATGAAAATAAATTTGATCTCAATAGGGTAGTTGGGAGATAGCGGCTATTTGTCTACGTTTGGAGAAACGTGGTGGAATATCACTAAAGGATCACTCGTAATAGCAAAAGGAGATAGGGTAGGTACGTTATATTTATGTCCTCATAATACTGATTATTCTATCTCTGTAGCTTCCATAGAAATAGGTGTGGCGATGTGGTATCATAGACTTGGCCACATGAGTGAGAAGGGGATGCAGATTCTCCACTCAAGGAAACTGCTTCTAGATCTGAAGCAGGTAAGTTTGGAATTCTGTGAGAACTGTGTTTATGGAAAACAGAAGAGAGTTAGATTTCTCAGTGTTGGGAAACAAAAGAAGAGTGAAAAGTTAGAGCTTGTCCATACAAATGTATGGGGACCAGCTCAGGTACAATCTCTTGGTAGCTCTCGTTATTATGTTACTTTTATTGATGATGCAACTAGAAAAACTTGGGTTTATTGCATTAGACAAAAATATGATGTGTTTGATACTTTTAAGAAGTGGAAAGCTTTGGCTGAGAATGAGATAGGAAAAAGGTTGAAATGTCTCAGATCTGATAATGGAGGTGAGTACTGCAGAAAGGAGTTTGACAGTTACTGTTCACACAATGGGACTCGCAGAGAGAAGACAGTCCCTGGAACACCACAAGAAAATGGTGTGTCAGAAAGGATGAACAAAATGATCATGGAGCGTGCAAGGTGTATGAGATTGCATGCAGGGTTGCCCTTACAGTTTTGGGTTGATGCTGTAAACATTGTTGTTTATTTAATAAACAGAGGGCCTTCAAGCGCTTTGGATGGTGGCATTCCAAAGGAGGCATGGATAGGTAAACAGGTAAAGTACTCATTTTTGAGAACTTTTGGTTGTGAATCATTTGTCCATATTGATAAAGATGATAGAACAAAGCTTGAGGCTAAATCTAAGAAGTGTACCTTTATTGGATACGGGGTTGATGATTTTGGTTATTGCTTATGGGATCTTAAAAGTTTCAAAATCATTAGGAGTAGAGATGTAGTATTCAATGAAAAGGTAATGTACAAAGATCAATTACAGGGAAAGAAAGAAGAAAAGGAAAACACAGAGTACACAGTGCTTGATGAAATCAAAGAAAATGAAGTTCCAAAGGCACCAGAAAATTAAGAGCAGCAGCAGGTACCTGAAACTCCTGTAACTGTAAGAATGTCTACCAGGTTAAGTAGACCCCCTGAACGATTCTCTCCACTGTATTATTTATTGATGATTGATTCTAGTGAAGCAGAATGTTATGAAGAAGCAATGTAGGTAGAAGCGAGAAAGAAGTGGGAGCAAGGCATGGATGAGGAGATGGACTCATTGGTAAGAAACCAGACTTGGGATCTGGTTAAGTTGCCTACAGAAAAAATGGCATTGTAGAACAAATGGGTTTACAGGTTTAAGGAAGAATATGGAGGCAAGAAGCGCTACAAGGCTAGACTTGTTGTAAAGGGGTTTGCACAAAAGAAAGGTATAGAATTTGATGAAATATGTTCTCCTGTTGTTAAAATGACTTCAATTAGAACTATTTTAAGTCTAGTGGTAGTAGAAGATTTGCATCTTGAATAGTTAGATGTAAAAACAACCTTTCTCCATCGGGATTTGGAGGAAGATATTTATATGCATCAACCACAAGGGTATGAGGTCAAAGGGAAGGAGAATTTGGTTTGCAGGTTGAAGAAGAGCTTGTATGGCCTGAAGCAAGAACCAAGGAAGTGGTATTTGAAATTTGATAAGTTTATGACAGAACAAGGTTATGATAGATGTCATTCTGACCATTGTGTTTATTTCAAGAGGCTAGATAATAGAAGATATATTATCTTGTTATTGTATATGGATGGCATGCTTGTTGCAGGGTATAAATGTGCTCAAAAGAAAACTAGCTAAATCATTTGCGATGAAGGATTTGGGTTTTGCAAAGCAAATCCTTGGTATGAGAATAACAAGAGACAGGAAAAATCGCAAATTGACATTGTCTCAAGGTGAGTACATAGAAAAGGTGTTGCAGAGGTTTAGAATGCAGAATGAAAAACCAGTCAGTACACCTTTGGCTAGCCATTTCAAACTAAGAAAGGATATGTGTCCAGAGACACAGGAAGAGATAGATTACATGTCCAAGATTCCCTATTCATCAGCGATTGGAAGCTTGATGTATTCCATGGTGTGCACAAGACCAGATATTGCACATGTAGTGGGAGTTATGAGCAGGTATATGAATAATCTAGGTAAAGAGCATTGTAAATCAGTACAGTGGATTCTCAGGTATTTGAGAGGTACTTCTCATGCATTATGTTTTGGAGGTTCAGACACTGTTCTAGAGGGATATGTTGATGAAAATATGGATGGTGATAAATACAGCAGGAGGAGCACCACAAGGTATGTGTTTACTGTGGGTGGAACAACAGTAAGTTGGATTTCAAAACTACAACAGGTTGTTGTACATTCAACAACAGAAGAAGAGTATGTTGCTACTACAGAGGCTAGTAAGGAGATGATTTGGTTGCAGAGGTTCATGGAAGAATTGGGTAAGAAGCAGGAGAATAGTAGGTTGTATAGTGACAACCAGAGTGCCATTCATCTTGCAAAAGAATCAGCCTTTCATTACAGGACTAAACATATACAGCTCAAGTACCACTTCATAAGATCTATTCTAGATGAAGAATTGTTAAAACTGGAATAGATACATACTAGCCAGAATCCTGTAGACATGTTGACAAAGGGAGCAACGAGAGAGAAACTAAGTTTCTACTTAATTTTTGTTGGCCTTCAAGCATGAAGGTGAAAACAAGAAATTTTCCAAGTCCAAGGTCCAGAGCATAGTCCAGCAAGTGCAATAGCGGTGGAGCTGTTGTGATCAGTCTCCAAGTGGGATATTGTTTGTTGTGGAGCCTATCTTCCAAATCCAGAGATATTATTAAGTTGTGATTGTAACCTAAGAGTATTGTACACTCATTCCCCCTGCCTTTGGGTTTGGGGCAGTGCCCCAAAAAACGGGGTTCGGGGCAATGCCCTCGAGAAACGGGGGTTTGGGGGTGGAGCCCCCGAGAATTTTTTTTGGGATGTATTGCGGACCCATGGTATTGGGTTAACCCTAGAATTTTTCCATTGTATTTCCCCTATAAAAGAAAGCATTGTAAACTGACTGTGTATGGTATTGTATTGTATTGGAAGAGAGAATGTGAGAGCGTGAAGAGGAAGTACAATGGTTTTGCTGCAAGGTGTATCCCCTCATCTTTCTGGACTATAATAAAAGGGCTGGCAATTTATTTGCAGATGTATCCCATCGTTTGGGTGAACCACATTATATCTATGTCTCTCTGTAATGTTTTAATGTGTTTTTCATCTTGTTTATTGATTTAACTGTATATCTGTTATTTCTTTGCGGTCTTGTTTTATTACAGAGATATCAAAATCATCTGCTAGCTCAATCATACGGTTGCAAAATTGTTCTGTGAAGAAGATAAGTGATGGGACATTATCATCCACCTCATACAGATTTTGCAGTGCCAATATGGAAATCTTCTTGACAGCAGTGTTCTTATCATTCAAAGTCCATCCAAGGTATTTCAAGTATAGATCTTGTAAGAATAGGGATGGATAAGATAGAATCCATGAACCAATAGCTCTGATACAGGAAATTCGAATATCTGGATCTACGTCTCGATAATGATGCATAAAAATCCCTGTAAATATTTTATGCATCATTTCCTCTGCCATAGTTATCTTTTCATGCGTCACAGACAACATCTTATTCAATGACTCCAAACGAGGTCCATCTTTCCTTTTCTTTTTCTCAGCATTCAATTGACGTTGTGTAGTCTCACGCTGTCCACCAAGGGTTTTCGCAACAGTAACAAGTGATGTCACAAGCTGGAGTCCAACCAATGTTGTAACCTGTCGAAAAACTCTTGAAGGGGTACATGAAAGGGCAATGACATAATATACGCATTTTTCCATGAATACTTCATCAAACAAAGGTCCATCCTGGCACTCAAGGACAAGACTGTCCAAAAAAAACAAGAAAGTTATCTTTGAAATTCTTCAAATCCTTTTGCTTGGATCCAAGGTAGTCTTTTATTTACCATCCTTGGCCTGGTTTACTAAGGAGACCACCACATCATCCACATCAATTTCATCCAAAGGACCTTCATTTACTTGGTATTTGACTCCACATGCCTCAAATAGTACTGTTAGTAACTTTTTCAAAGCATCTTTTGTATTCGATTCATATCTCTGTACCCAAATTTTTTTTTCTTCAGACTATGGTACAAGTTTTCCATGATACTCAATGACATCAATTAAACTAGGATTTTCATCGATATCATCTCTTCCTAAGAAGGCCTGAGCCCTCCTTTTAACTCCAGCCTCTTTGACGTTTCCGACTGTATCCTTGACATTAGGATTCCTAGTATCCTTCCCCTTATCAATGCTAGGAGGGTGTGGTTGTTTGAAAGAAACATCCCTCCCACCTTCAAGCTCAAACTTAGTTTGAACCTGACCTCCTATAGTGCCTTCTTCCATGTCTGAAGAAACAAGTTTGGACCTTTTCTGGGGTTGTGTAGACTTTTCAGCAATGGCACATTTTTGTCGAAGCACATGAGCACTTTCCATGGTTGAATTATGGTGTCCGCAGGGGATTTGAAGAGACTTGTTGTGTTTCATACCAGCTGGTTTTGTTGTTAATATACGTGAAAATGCTTGAAGTTCGGAATGGAACCTGAGCAATATATATCAAATATATTAAAGGTAAACAGGTAACATCTACAACGCTCGGAATTATGTGTCAATTGACGCCATGTCTGCTTTCTACAGATCTCTGCTTTTTAATGACACTAGTTGCTAACCTATACAAAATTACATATTGATTTCTTATCTAAATTTTTTCAGTATTCATCCATGGTTCCCTTCTCCATGTAAAGATTCAAAATCTCCTTCATTTTTTTGGCATCCACACTGGCCTCTACTTTATGCATTTTATATCTAGTGTAAGGTTCTATGATAAGAACAGCAAGCATCTTGTTGATTTTGTACCAAGATATTATCTCCATTCCTTCCTCATAATAATCATAAGTCTGCCACAAAATAAAATGTTTCTTTAGTATATCTTGAATTTCATCATTTCTCCAAATGTTCCTCTTAAACTCATGAGATGTCGATCGATTTGGCTAGACATTTTCCAATAACCACTTTTCTTCGATTTGGCCATGACCCATGGCCGCATGAAAGCTACTGACAAACTGACAAACTTTGACTTCAGGGGGTTTCCTTAATGATAGAGGTGATTCTTCATAATGGATTGGTTCATCATAATCATGTTCATCTCGAACAGTACCCATTTCTTCATAATTGACTAGCTCATCATAACTAAATAGCTCATGTTCATCATGAACATAACTCATTTCTTCATAATTGACTCGTTCATCATCTTCATGTTCATTAATACTCGATTGGCCAGGGATTATGGGAGGTGAAGTTTGAAGACCTACACCAACATCATCATCATCGTCCATGTAACCACACTGGTAGTCATACTTAGTAGAACTCCAGTGATTTTCTGGTGGAAAAGTTTCCCTAACACCATCCTGAATGAAGAAAAGTTGTACTCCGTCTTCAACTACCCAATTCGTTGACTCCAAAAGGCGCTTTGCCTCAATCTACGTGAGTCTTGTGATTTAAATAAACTGATCAATCTTGCTTTCCATGTTTGCCATGGATTTTAATTGGAGATAACTTTAACTAATTGCGTGGAAGAGAAATCCCGCGAAACAATTTTAAGGGTGGAGGGACTCGTGGATAGATTTACGTCCACTGCAAGGGATCCCACACATGTGCTCCTTTGGACTTCAGCTGAAACTTCATGGTATCCCTCCAATTGGAATCTATCTTTAGATTAAGTGCTTGGATCTAAAAATGGACCCATTTCCCTTCTGGATCAACCTTCCAGTAGTGATTTGTTCAAAGACAACTGAATCTGATACCAATTGTTGAACCAGATCTCAGACACTGAGAGGGGGGGGTGAATCAGTGTATGTTTAAAACTTTGAAAATCTCTTGCCAATTCAATTAATCTAATCAGTCATATATATTATGAACATAAATATACATATGAAGAATAAATATCAATATCAATTTTTATTGAATAAAATTCTTGTTTACAAATTATAATTTTATCTAGACCCAGCTAGATTGAGAGACCCAACTCTGTTACAAGACCGAGCTTGTATACATGACCCAGAATGTAGAGAGGAATCCAATCCTCATTCAGGCTCCAACCTGATTACATACACCAGTCTGTTTGAATGAACACAAGGTTCATGTCAAAGGTAGAATATCCACCAAAATATTACATTTTATCCACTGGGATACTTTTTATTCAAAAGATGTCTTCATATTTATACACTTTCTTTCTACACCTCTTCATGGAATGATATGTATTCTCATGTACTCCTTCATGAATGATGTGTCTTTTCATAAGCAAAATAATGTTAAACTAAGTTTTTAGTTATAACTATATTTAGCTTTTTCTCTAATTGTTAAACTCTACTAACACTTTTCGATTATAACATTAAAACCGCTTTATTCATGTTATTAACACTAGAGCTTTAGCATTTGTACTAAGTCTTCAAGCATTCGTCTCCTCTAGGATTATACCACTGCCACTTTATTTCTTAAGGTGCTATTACAATGTGTGAAAAGTTGTTAACCATAGCGCTTTTCAACACAATATGTCCATAGTACATAACCGATGAGATATTGCACTCGGGAAAAAATCGTTTTATGTACGAACTCTCCGAATATGATGCAATAGAAACATGACACATAGCCACCCATCGCACTCCTGGGGTATTTTTAACACTCCTCCACTTCTGACTGTGATATCCAATGGATTCACATCGCTGCTAGATAGTTCATCCTCAGCCGTAGATCATGTGCACCACTCATTCAATTAAATTTTATGACTGCTACACAGTCTATGTCTACTTCTTAGGCTTCTATAACTATGGTTTGACCTCTTCTAACTTTTCTCTTTCCGTATTCTCCCTTCTCTCTTTCTTGGTCTCTATGAAAAGGGTTCTTTAGCGCCATACTCCATGTCGGTCATATGCTATATTCCTTGGAGTTCTATAAACTTGAGGTTTTGGTAACAATGTTTAGTGCGTGCCATTGAACCAATACAATTATCAAACCAATGACCTGATTAAAACTTAGGTACTGTATAAATCACCAATGATCGAAGTAAGACGACCTGCATAAACAAGGTCTGACTTCTGATCACTTTGAAGATGAAAATGATATCTATAGCAATCACGACTGAGTTAGAATTTCTAACAAAACACTTTTTCACATAATTCAATGGGCTGGTCATCAAATTTTGTTGTGTGTCGAAGTTCTTCTGAACAAGATTTGTTAGATTAACACAGGATGAATCCAGATCTGTTCAATTCTCTCTTGAGTGTTTGGTACTTGATGACTTTGTAATGTCCCCGCAACCTTAAAAACAACCCTTTTAACAAATTTTTTGAATGCCTCCTTGCTCATGTGGTCTTTTTGGCATATTGTCTTGAGTATTTCTTTTGCAAATTCTGTCAATGCTGTTCTAAAAACTTTCATTGGAAATAGCAACTGCAGGTGCATCAAACATGTATATTAAGTGATTATGTTTTTCTACCCAGTTGTTTTATCCTTGACAAGGACATTAAGGATACCGTTGGCATTAATGTCAAAGAAAACTGTGATCTGGGGCACATCCCTTAGGGCACTAGGAATGCCAGACAACTCGAATTTTAACAAATGATTATTGTCCTTAGTTCTTTCTTTTACACCTTCTCATTTCCTTTTCCACTAAGAATTGTAGTTTGCACTGTAGCGCCATAAGAAACAACTTCGTCAGGGTTTGTACTCTTACAGAGCTTCTTTTTTTATTTTTTATTTTATTTTTATAAATGAAGTCATGCAACAATTTCTACACTATGGGGATTCATGTAGATCCTCCCACAAGCACCACATTATGAACAATACTCTTATTCATCTTGGAATCCCTCAAACATTTCTCAACAGGCTCCATACATTTCTAAACAAATCCACATTAAGTTTCTTCGAATATGGCCCTAGTAATGGTGGAGTATAAATCAATTCTTCCCATTGTTTCTACATTCACTTCATCATAAACAATGTCATCTTCTTTGTCTCTCATCTTCTCTGTTTCATCTGGTTGCTATCAATGTCAACCTTCACTGCCATTTATTTGTAGCTCTGTCATCACTCTGCTTGTTGCTCTGTCTTATCTAGTTTCCATCAATGACAACCTGCACTGCCATATTGCCAACATAGGATGACCACAAACAAGTAATGATTTAGAAAATGGCTATATATCTATCTTTTGGGTACATCTCTGACTCCCACTCTGGCTCAATAACTAAAATTCCAACTCAAAAAAATGAAGGGTGTCGATTTCTATAGAGAATGCACCCAACACAATTCAACTTAATTTGTTTTGATCACACACACAAAAATAACTATTGCAAGCACCTAGTGCAAGTGAACTTATTAAAAGGATTATTTGCAAATGTTTTTGATACTATAATAGGAGTAGTATGGTCACATACATCGCCACAATTATGGATCCATTAATCTATGAGTGAGGAGAGAGTTTAAGCCTTGGAAACAACATTCATTGGAGAAAATCGACCAAGGAATCCACGAATAGTAGAATTGCAAGCCCATGCTACTAAATAATAAAAAATGGGCCACACATAGGGTGTGACTATGCTCTCTCACAAATCCACAATCTTAAAATAATGATCTACACTTTCAAATTTTAGGCTATGGTTTGAGTCTTCTTGAGGTACCAACTCAAAACCAATGGAGGCTACACTCTACAAATTTACTATACAATAATTGACCCATTGAGTCACAAATTAACCATAAATGCACATAACAAGAACCTAGCTCTGAAGAGGTAGTAACACCACTACCTAAGAAGGCCAAGAATCCAACCTTAGGCTCCCTTGGTAATAAGTCTAGTGAGACTCAATGTGTAAATCTCTTATGGTCCTTATTGATAGTAATGAATTATGAACCATGTAAGGTTTTAAAATCCTTTAAATTTGACAAGAATTGAAACCTGAAATTCTGCGGCCATGTAATGTCCCCATTCAAATAATTGCATAGCATGACAATTCCATCAATCCTACTAGTTCCCTAGGTTGGATGGATACATTTGGAATTTTAATAAGGGAGATAATAAATTATGTTCAGACATTATAATGGAATAAATATTTAATAATGGATCCTATGAGATAAATACAAGAGAAAATTGAAGTGGCAATGGAGCATGGAGACACATGGAGACTATGGGGCCCACACAAGCTAGAAATGTTGTGCCACGTGGCATCCTCCTCTTGCAATTTAGAATCCATGGGAAGAATAAATATTCTTGGATGAGTTATAAGGCTAAAAAAATTGGCCATATGCATCATAGGTCGAATTTGGAAGGAAATGTAACTTACATAGGAGAGGAAGAGTCATTTTGGAGCTAGTGAGAGACTTGGACTAGATTCCCTAGCTCTTTGAAAACAATGATGAAGATGCTATGACACCTATGAAATAAGTCAGATATGAAGGCTGAAATATGACATATCTAACATGTCAGGTTGAAATAGAGCATCCAATAGGGTGCTCATGTGAGTTGGGGAAGCTCAATGGGCTCCGACTCGAATTTGGGGAAGATGGAAGGATAGGAAAGGGAGGACACATGGAAAATTTGGAGCACATACCCTAATTAAAATTGGATTGATTTTATGGATGGATTGGAAACCTTAGAAGGCTAAGGATTTTTATAAAATATAGGGATCAACCAAGAGAAGGTTTTTTTTATCATTTGATAAATTTGCATTTGTGAATTGAGAGAGCTAGTGGATGACTAGTTCTTGGCTCAACCAATTTCGAGGGTAAAATATTCCCATCCAAGTTGGTGTTTGGAGAGGCCACTCAGGTATTTGATGGAGATTTAATGGATTTGTATTTTCAGGTGTAAGCTACAGGGAAGCTCATGGTTCCTTCTATTGCAACACTTTCTCTCAACATTTCCAGTTTTTATTGCATATTCTTGCTCATGAAGGGATTGCGCTTTGGGTGAGATATTGTACTCTTTGGGAGAGATTATCCTGGTATTTTTATGAATGTAATAAGTTAAATATTATCCATTATTCATTCTTATAAATTATCAAGTCAAAATACCCAAGATTTGTATGTCAAAATGACTATTAATGAGCAAACAATGACCATTTCCCCACTATATTGATGTATGCCATGGTAATCCAGATTATTTCGAATAGAAGAATATATATTTGATATATTTATGATGAATGAACTGTAATATATGTGTATTACAAGTTTCATTTTTATCACTTAAGCATTTGAATCCATTTTACTCAGTTTAATTGCATTTGGAGAAGATTTGGTGCCTTTTCTCCAAGGGTCGAATTAGTGATTTTGTAGCTGTTTGGGAGAGGGTCATAACAGCCTGTATAAAATGAATAATGATGCATATTATACCTTAAAATTTTACCTTAAAAATACTCTTCCTTTGTTAATAAATTCGAGTGGGTTTGGTAGCATTTGTGAAGCCATTCTCCAACATTTACCCAAGGGAAATTGGAACCCCAATTTGCTAGTAAAGACTCCTACTTTGACCAGAATATTAAACAAGTTTGAAGAAGTAATTGGAGGGTCATAAATAATCCCTGAAAATAATATTCAAGTCTTAATATCAGTAATACACCTTCTGAGAATATTTGGGATCATTTGGGCCAATTTGGAGACCTAGACATCAAAACTAGTCAAGGGTTGAAATTGGGGAAAAAGTGAAAAATTGGTTATTTAATAAAAAATATTAAAAATGGACATTACAAGTGGTATCATAGCATGGTATTGGCACCTAGTGTTATTAAATATGAGTCAAATAAATAATCCACCGCCCTTAGAACCTGAAGTTGAAGGTGTTTTTGTTGAATAAGAAGAAGAAGAAGAAGAAGAAGAGGTACATTATGTTGAAACTATGACTAACGAGGGCTATGGACTCCAAGATGATAAGAATAAGGAGGAATATATTAAAATCATGAAAAATATCTTTGATTACATAACCAAGAACATGAACCAGCAGATTATTAACGGATTCAAATTGTCGATTAGCCAATTTGGAAGCAAAGGAGTAATAGGAGATACCAATAGTTCACAATCAGGAGAAAAGAAGACAATGGGTGAGCATATTTTCTCAAGAATAGGAACCCATAATAGACCCCATAAATTTCAAAACACACCAAGTTCTACTTCACCTAAAATTCTTATGACAAAATAAGAGCCTAACATTCAACTTGAACTTGCTACAATGGCAACATAATGGGATAAATTGGATGAAGATTGTAAGAAAAGTGTACCATTTGATCAATACTTTCTTGCTGCAAACAAACTATAAAAGAAGGAAAATAAAAAGTATTTACATCAAAACAAAGAATTAAATTGTGCCATTGGAAAAGTGCCACTCCCTACTTTTGATGGTTCCTCTCAAAGTTCTTATAACACTCGAGTGAAAAACTTAGATGTGTATTTTCAGTTGAATCCAATGGTGGAAAAAGATTCCTTAAAAATAGCCATATTGCAATTGGAAGGAGATGCCAATAAATGGTGGTTCCATGGCCTGAAAACTTTGGTCATGATCAGGTTAAAACATATGGATAATTTATTGAAAGGGTACTAGAGAGATTTGAGCAACAAGATCAAGAATTGTCTTTCAAAGAACTAGCCCAATTGAAGCAAGTAGAGACCCCTACTAATTATATGATGGAATTTCAAAAATTACCATTCAAGGTGGTTGATGTGTCTATGGGAAGGTTAGTATTGATGTTCAATAAAATTTTGGCTAAAACATTAAAAGGTTTGGTCAAATCCCACAATCCCACTACATTAAAAGATATAATGAGCTTGACTAGAGATCTTCAAAATGTGCTACCTAGAACAAGGTTTCCTCCCAAACCTAACTCTGAATTTGAAAAGAAACATCGGAAAAAATATGCACCTGATAAGAAGCCTTAGGAAAGAGATTCATCTGAAAAGAATAAGAAAGAAGGACTAAACAGGGACGAGCTTCAAAGAAAAAAATTGTGCGTCACATGCTTTCAACCATGACACCGGGGCATAAATGTACTAAGGGAAGGGCTCAATACATAGAAGTATTTTCTGATAATGATGGATATGAAGGGGGTATGGAGAAAGGAGGATACATTTCAGATCAAGAGGACGCATATGAGACAGCAATTGAAGAAGATATACAAGAATAAATCAGCCTTAACCGGACAAAGCAAGAATGGCAGTACTTTCAACAGTGCCTCACTATCACACTATTCGATGCAAGGGTGTGGTACTAGGACAATGAGCTTTAGTTTTGGTAGATTGAGTAGCTACACATAACTTAATTGATGCAGAGATGGTGGAGAAAAGGAATATACCAATTGAACCATTCGATGGCTTCACAGTTTTCATTCCCAGTCACAACACAATGCAGTACAAAACATGGGTTCCAAAGCTGCAAGTCACCGTAGGTAACTATAATTTTGTTGATAGTTTTTATGTGGTTGATGTTGCTGATACTAATGTGGTTTTGGGAGTGCAATGGATATAATATATAGGGAAACATACAGTAAATTATCAAATTCTTGAGATGAAATTTCAAGATTCGAAAGGTGTACTAAGGGTTGTAAGAGAGCAGCACACTTACCCAAATCAAGTAGTGACTTGCAATAGTATGAGATCTATATTGAGGCGTGGGGACATAGAATGGGATCCTGAATGTCATATCACAAATCCCAAGACAAACATAAAGGTTTTTGAACACCCAAAGGAGAGAGATAAACTATTGCAAAAGTATGAAAAAAAAATTAGAGGTCTTCCACATGGTAGACCACCTGATAGGGGGGTTGAGCACAACATTGTCTTAGAGGAGGGTACTTCACCCATTAAAATACCAAATTCTAGAAATCCAAAGAAATTCATAGATGAGATTGAGAATTCCATCCAAAAAATCTTAGAGTTGGGACTCATTAGACCAAGCTCTAGTACAAAAAAATTGCAAGAAGCACATGATTTCCCACCAGCTGGCCGTCTGGGGATCTTCAAAACTTATAGGCAATTGATAAAAATATTCTTTTGGAAGGGGCTGAAGGAATATGTTCATAAATATGTGAATGAATGTAAGGTATGCAAGCAAAACAAATCATAACTTACATTCCCAGTTGGTTTATTGCAACCATTTCCCATTCCGGAGCAAAAATGGGACACTATCTCAATGGATTTCATCACCGGTTTGCCAAAATATTTGGGTAAGGATTGAATATATGTAGTATTGGATATATTGAAAAAATTTGCTGATTTTTTTACTGTTACATCATCTTTTAGTGCTGCACAAGTGGTTATATTTTTCAAAGAAATCTTCAGATTGCATGGACTCCCCAAGAGCATTGTAAGTGATAGAGATAGTAGATTCCTGAGTGATTTTTGGAAATAAATTTTTAGACTGGTGGGAACTCATTTGAATCCAAGTAAAATATATCATCCACAAACTGATGGACAAACAAATAGGGTGAATCAATGGTTGGAAGGGTACCTAAGAAACTAGGTGGGAGAGTAGCAAAAAGCATGGGCAAAATGGATACACTTGGGTGAGTTTTGCTACAACACCACTTTTCATATGTCAATGGGGATCCTTTCAAATAATTATATGGCTATTATGCACTTACCTTTGTTGATATGATCTTTGGTGATAGTATAGCTCCAAAAGATAAAGATTGGGTGGAAAAGAGCCAATAAATTTCAAAGCTATTGAAAGACAATTTGTAGGTTTCCCAAAATCATCAAAAACAGTATGTAGATAGACATAGAGAAGAAAGGACCTTTCAAATCACTGATTTAGTATATTTTAGGTCTCATCCATACAAACAAACATCTCTAAAAAAGAATGGGGAAGAAAATCTAAAACCAAGATACTATGGCCCATACAAGGTAGTTCAGAAGATCGGGGAAGTAGCATATGAATTGGAACTTCCGGAAGGGAGTAAAATCCATAATGTATTTCATGTTTCTTGTCTCAAAAAATATCTTGGTCAGCAAATTTTCACTTCAAAAATACTTCCTCCTTTGGATGATGAATGCCATCTCACACTTGTTTCGGAAAATATTTTGAAGACAAGGGAAAGGAGATTGAGAAGAAGAACTATCAAAGAATACTTAGTCCAAGTGAATATGCCACATGGGAAGAGGAGAAGACTTTGAAGCATCCAAAGATGAAATTTATTGAGGAAAAGCAATCTTGGGTGGGATGGACTGTAATTTCCCCATTCAAATAATTGCATAGCAAGACTATTCCATCAATCCTACTAGCTCCCTAGGTTGGATGGATACATTTGGAATTTTAATAAGGGAGATAATAAATGATGTTCAAACATTAGAATGGAATAAATATTTAATAATGGATCCTATTAAATAAATAAAAGAGAAAATTGAAGTGACAATGGAGCATGGAGACACATGGATACTATGGGGTCCACACAAGCTAGAAATTATGTGCCACATGGCATCCTCCTCTTGCAATTTCGAATCGATGGGAATCCTAAATATTCTTGGATGAGTTAGAAGGATAATACACTTGGACATATGCATCATAGGTAGAATTGTTGGAGAAGGGCCCCACCACTATAGGAAAAGCTACTATATCGGAACAAGAAAGTCAAAGGAAAGAGTACCTGAAGCGGCCGAGAAGAGAGCTCAACCGCTGCATTCAAGGCAGCGGCGACGACAGGAGGACTCAGCTACCCTCATAAATGGAAAAGGAGCAACGGGCTGAGGTATTAAAGACAAAGGACAGAAGGGGAGCCACTGAGGAAGCGACGCCCATACTCACGATTAGGGCCAAAAATCACGGAAGACTGCAGGAAGCTGTAGTGTGACCAGTAAGCGGTAGCTCAAAGTATAGATAGGCCGAATGTCACAGTTAGGGTTTTGGGGTTACTATTGGGATAGGCCCACAGTGTTTTTGGGTGAGACCTTCGGGCCACCTATTTAAGCATGTATTTTGTATTATGAAGGGTTATCTAGATAGATAGATAGTCAGTTAGCTAGTAGACAGTTAGCCAATTAGTTGTTGCTAGTTCTGGTCAGTATTGTAAAACCTTGAGAAAGAGTCAAGCTCTGGTTTTGTTGTTAAGTCTGTAGTTATCTTACTATAACCAGTGGCCGGCTCCTTGAGCATGAATGTAACAATATGCAGGGATTGAGAGATATCTAAGAGAGAAGGGCTCCCAGCTGTGTGCGTGGACTTTCCCAGAATATCTAAGAGAGAGAGAGAGAGGAAGGATATATTGTGAGAAGAAACCATTATAGGAAGAGAAGAGATCTAATAGAGAAGGGCTCCCAGCTGTGTGCGGGGAGTTTCCTAGAAGATCTCAAGCTGCATAAGAGGTTGCAGCGGAACTGTGTTACTCTCTCAAGATATAATAAAACACAGTTCTTATGGACGTAGCTTCGTTCCCTGGAAGTGAACCACGTAAAATCCATGTGTTGTGCGACTATTTCATGTGATTGTGCTCTACTTGTTTGCTATTTGTTATTCGTTACATGAACTTTGCATATCAGTTAATGAATGTATGTATGCTATCCTTTAGTTTACAGTGACATAGAAGGTTGAAATGCGAGTTGAATGTGTTAAGTATTATGTATATGAGTTTATCAATGCTTGAGTCATGACAGCTAACAGTTACAGTGTCAGTGACTTCTGTATATTGAGTTCAGCGAGTTGAGCATAATTGATGTTAAGTGTGTTAAACTGTAGAAGCTTAAGTGAAGTTGTTTAAGACCCCCATGAAGGTTAACTGAGCTACTATACACAGGGAGAAAGCCTCTGGACCTTAGAGAGTTGATGAGAATATTGAGTCTTACAGTAGGAAATATCGTAGCGTAGAAAGGCGATATCGCACCGTCGGAGGAGCTGCGGTGTGAGATATTGCAGGTCAAGAGTTGAGCAAAAGAGGAAGTTTGCACGTTTTCTTAGAAGCTGCGATACGATAAGAGTCAGTCCCATAGCAGAGTCAGCTAGGAAGAGAAAAATAGCCCTTGCTGAGAGATCCCGCTGGTTAATAAGAGTCAAGAGAACCTAGGATGCTATAGAACCTGGCTGAGGAAACCTGATTCTTCAGCCAACCCATTTAGGATCAATTTGGGTGAGACTTCAGGCCATTCTGTGGTCTGTTGCTGAAAGGGCCAATGAGCTAGGGGATTTGTTGGTACACTACATTAAACCTAGGTCTACCTTCAGAGAATACCAACAAATGGTTCCGTTGCAGGTTTTGAACAAATTGAAGAGTTGATGTTCTGTTGGCACCCTACTAAAGAAGAAATTATCCAGTGGGTTGAGTCGAAGGAAAGAGAATTTGATGAGAAAGAAAACAAGAGTCCTAGGTTGAGTACAGAGGACTGGTTACAGAAACATATCTTCACAGACCTGCATGCGATATTTTTTGTGACCTATGCAAATGAGTTGTACGATTGGTTGTCAAAATTGAATGATAAGCATATATTCAAGAAGAAAAGGACCATTGTTTGGAAACTGGAGCTGATTCACATCGTGAAGAGCATAGATAATCCCATTTCAAGGGCAGTAGACTTCTGGCTTGCGAGTTTGCTAGAAGGTTTCATTACAGAGTTTGCAATTGATCAAAGAAAGAGTTTTAGTGAAGCAGAAAGGTACTTCTTCAAAGGATATCGTGGTAAGTACTTGAAATCTTTAAACTTGTCCCTTAAGATGTTATTGTATGAAAAAGGAGTACTGGATATATTCTTAGATGAATAAGTTAAGTAAGTGTAATGTCACAAGAGTTTGAGAGTGATTTTGAAGAAATTGGATGTACACGTAGCGGTAAGAAATATAAAGTAGATTTTAGATCTTCCTTCTTTGAAGACAGTTCAGATAGTACTAGAGAACATAATCAAAGTAATAGAGAAAGAACAGCAAGGGGTATCCCTTACCACCCTTATACCCCACAGAAATCGACCGGGACTCAAAATAATCCCGCAGGAACTCCATCTAGTAGTTCACACACAGTACATACTACCTTTACACCGCCAAGTGGTAGTAATATAGCAAATCAGAATCCACCACGTAGAAACAGAATGGGGGATGACATGAAATTACCTACCTTTAGGGGTACATGGGCAGAAGACCCAGAACAACATTGGTTCCTATGTGAAGCTGTATGGACCATTAAACATATCCAGGATTACAATACTAAGCTTGTCCAGTTGGCCACAACACTTAGAGAAAGAGCTTTAACATGGTATATGAAGTATACATCAGCACAAAACAGAACACTCGTAGAGGTCATGACCACAATGATTAAAGAATTTAAGAAACCCAAGTCTGAGTCACAATGTATCATAGAACTTAAAGACATTAAACAGTTACCCACAGAGTCAGTATGGGATTTTGATCAGAAACTTAAAGCTCTTATAGACTAAGCTAGTTTTGAGTTTGCGTCGGAGCAGCATAAGGAATGGTTCATCGCAGCACTGCTCCCTCATATCAGACTTCCACTAATGCAACAGAAACTCCATATGCAGGATGATGCATTGGAGATGGCAACGAAACTAGAGGCTTCACCTTTAGCTGAGACTAGTGCAGGTATGATAAAATTAAAGAATCAGTTAGCCAATCTCACTCTACAGCTACATGAGATTAAGAAAGGAAAAGAGGTTGCACAAGAATTATGGTGTACAAAGTGTAAAGGATATGGCCATACTAAAGATAACTGTCCAGTATTTTTTGAGTATCTAGCAAGTGGGGCTCCTAACCCCTTAGTACAGAATCAAGGGCCATGGTGTGAAATCTGTAGAACAAGAGGACATAGACCACAGGAATTCCCTTTACTTCAGAAGTATGTACAAACTCCTAAGAATTTATATTGTAACTTCTATAAGTCAGTAGGACACGATGAAAATAATTGCAGAGCTTATGATCTCATGATAGAGAGAAAACATGACTTCTACAGAGTCCAGTCAGAGACACCAAGACCAGTAGCAGGGCCACAGCATGAACCAGCTCATGATTGCCGTGGTGGAGGATTCATAGGACAAGGCTGTGGTGGAGGCTTTGGCCGTGGCCATGGACCGATTGTTTTTTACAACTGTGGAGCTGTAGGACATTATGCTAGGGATTGTCAAAACCCTACTACAACATGTAAGTATTGCAAGTCCTATGATCATACTATAGAAGAATGTCCTATCTTGATAGCCAAGATTAAGGATCCTAAGCCAGCAGTAAACCAGAATATTCAGCTTATTGCTGCTAAGCTAAAAGAACCAGAATCAAGAGTCAATATTGTGACTTGCAGTAGTGCTTCTACTAGTAGGACATCATAGGATGCTGAAAAGAATACAGGTCCGAAGTGGGTGCGCAAAGCCACTGATAAATCTACACCGCTTGACCTGTAGAAGAACAAAGAAACATTTCAGCAAGCTAAAACTTTCTTTACTGACCTTACACCATCAGGATTGTAGGTATTTCCTTGTAAGGGCGTACCATAGCAGAAACCTTGTGGAATTAGTCCTGTGCAGATATCGTAGGCTACCACATCTGGAAGGTGTGAAGAGGATGAGTAGACAAGAAGTGTACAATCCTTCCTACGGAGCTGCTTGAAACTCGTAAGAAATGAGAAAGCCATAGGAGAGCTTCAACACATCATAGATCAGTACCAACAGTCTTCTTCCATGAGCAGTACACAACCTGTTGTTCATAATATTATGGGTCATACAAGAACAGGAAGAGAAATGAGACTCACAGCGCAAATTGGAGAGTTTGAAATGGATGAGGTAATCTTAGATTTAGGATTAGAGGTAAATGTTCTGACTAAGCAGACATGGGAACAGATGGGTAGCCCTAAGTTAGCTAGATCACCTATCCATCTACGATTAGCCAATCAGCAGAGGGTATCGCCACTGAGTCGATTACCGCAAGTACCAGTTGATATTGATGGCGTTTGCAGCTTTGCATATTTAAAAGTCATAGAAATTATTGGCGATAGCAGACCGTATCCAGCTTTATTAGGTATTGATTGGGCAATTGATAACATGGTTGTTATCGACTTGAATAAAAGAAAAATGAACTTTGAGGATAAATAGATTCGAGTCATCACACTGTTGGATCCTTTTTAGGGTCCTCGATACATTGAACCTATCAGAGTAGAGGAATAGGTGCGTAATATGGAGAGCTTCTATCAGATGACTGCTAACCAGAGTGATTATATCAATCCCACCGCAAAAGGAAATATTAGTTGGCGATGCAATAGCTCATGCGCATCAGATTGGGATGTTGGTTTAGAAAATTGGCAGAATAGACTTTATGAAGTTTCAGCTCGCAGATGTGCATTTATGAATAAGTCACTGCGATGGATTGGCACAGAGGTTAAGGATGTTCTATCATTTGATGGCTTAGCAGATGTCAATGACTTTTTATAGTAGTTTGAGCAGGAAATCCCTCATGAGTAGAGGATGGAAGCTATTGACCTTGCAGTAAGAGCCAGACCTACAAGATGGTGGCATGCACATAAAGAACATATCGCATCATGGGATGATTTTAAGAGATTGATGGTGATCAGATTCTCTAATGACAAGGAGTGTGTACAGCAGAAATATACAGGAGAAAGTGACCCCAGGTCACATATTAATATTTGTGAACAGAATTGGTCGGACATTCCAAAGGATGAATGGGTTCACCTATTCATTCACACTTTAGACACAGTCCCAAGGAACTGGTACACTGAGACAGAGTTGCGTAGAGGAATTATTACATGGCCAGTTATGATAGACAGCTTTGAACTCACTTTCACTTTTGAATCTGAGTATCCAAGCATTGATTAGGCTCTAAAGATTATAAAAACTAAGATATTTGATGACTGTACCCTACCAGTGTATGATCAGCCTGATTGGGCTATCCAGTTAGAACATGCGTTAGAGTGTTGCAACTTCACAGAAGAGCCAGGTGATGAGGATGAGAATCCTCGCAGTATCAATATTATAGAGTCAGAAGGGACTCGCGAAGTTGATGGACCAAAGCTAGAGATTCCAGCTGTCACAGAGCCTATTAAGATTAAAAAGATCAATATTGGCACAGAAACAGAACCCAAGTTTTCCTCTATTGGAGACTATTGGGATGATGAAACAGTAGGACACATCGCAAATTTGTTACATGACGATCAGGACTTATTTCCCACTAAGTTTATAGAGATGAAGGGAATAGTAGGAGATTTGGGAGTCATGAGGATACCTTTGAAAGAGGATGCTAGGCCAGTTAAGTAGCGTCCATAAAGATTAAATCCTTGTTATAAAGAAAAAGTTAAGGATGAAATTGATAAGATGCTAGCAGCAGGCATCATTGAGCCCGTAGAAGAAAGTGAATGGGTTAGTCCCATGGTTATGCAGGAAAATAAAACTAAAGGAGAAATCAGGATTTGTGTTGATTTGCGCAAACTCAACGATGCATCACTTCATGACCCATTTTCGACACCTTTTACTGATGAAGTTTTAGACAATGTGGGAGGACAGGAGGTCTACTCATTCACTAATGGCTTTTCAGGCTATCACCAGATAAGAATCCATCTAGAGGATCGACACAAGACCACCTTTGTGATAGAATGGGGATCATTCCAATTTACGGTAATGCCCTTTGGTCTTAAAAATGCACCAGCTATTTTCTCTAGAGTAGTAGTTGTTGTCTTTAAGGAATACATCCATAAATTCTTAGAAGTCTATTTTGATGACTGGACTGTATTTGGATTAATCAACAAGCATATAGGAGATTTAAGGCTCATGTTAGAGAAATGTAGGCAATATCATATTTCTCTTAACTTGAAGAAATGTATATTCTGTGCACCATTTGGTATTTTGTTGGGTCATATTGTTTGCAGAAAAGGCTTGATGGTAGATCCTACAAAGATCGCCATCATTGTAAATCTTCTAGCACCCAACTCAATCAAACAATTGAGGACAATGCTTGGTCACACAGGGTATTATAGAAAATTCATCAAGGGCTATGCAAAGATCACAGGACCTATGGAAAAGCTGTTAAAGAAAGAAGTGAAATTCCTATGGAATGAGGAATGCCAGCAAAGTTTAGACACCCTTAAAGAGAAGATGGTCATAGCACCCATCTTAGTATTTCCAGATTGGAACAAGCCATTTCATGTACATGTTGATGCATCTGGCATTGCACTGGGGATTGTCTTAACACAGCTAGGAGAAGGGGGTATCGATCACCCTATCGCGTACTCAAGAAAAAAGTTATCTACCGCAGAAAAGAACTACACCACTACAAAAAGAGAAGGATTAGCTATGGTGTATGCTCTACAGAATTTCAGGCACTACCTGTTGGGTGCCCCATTCAAGATGTTCACTGACCATTCCGCTTTAAAGTATTTGGTCAATAAGCCAGTGTTAGGAGGAAGGATCTGCAGATGGTTACTCCTGTTTCAGGAGTATGATTTTGAAATTATTGTAAAACCAGGGAGATTAAATGCCGGACTTGATCATCTATTGCAGACAGACTCAGGAGAAGAACCAAGTAATCTAGAGGATAATTTTCTAGATGCGCAATTGTTTTCTATCCAGATCGCAGATGAGTATTACGCAGATATTATTCACTTTCTCACTACAGGGTGGGCACCAGTTGAGTTTACTACGCAGAAAAAGAAATAGTTAGTTGTTGAAGCAGTAGATTTCACTTTGATCGAAGGACATTTATATAATTTAGGTCCAGATGAAGTCCTGCGTAGATGCGTGATGCCGCACGAGAAAGAGGCCATTATCAGAGAAGCACATTTAGGTACCGCAGGAGGTCATTTCGCAGGAAAGCCGACTGCTCAGAAAATTCTAGCTGCAGGATTATGGTGGCCTACTTTGCATAAAGACACTAAGGAGTTTTGCAAATGCTGCGATATCTACCAGAGGGTAGGAAAGCCTTCTAGGAGAGATGAAATGCTGCTGCGACCACAGATTATGCTGCGAGCATTTGACAAGTGGGCTATAAATTTCGTGGGTCCTATCAACCCACTAGAAAAACGAACTGGTGCGAGATACATCATCACAGGAATAGAATACCTCACCAGATGGGCAGAGGCCAGAGCAGGAAGGAATTGTGATGCTGCTACAACTGCACAGTTCATTTCTGAAAACATCATTAGTAGATTTGGATGTCTAGCAATTTTGATGAGTGATCAAGGCACACACTTTCTGAATCGCACTATTGAGGCCTTGACGGAGGAATTTCAGATACAGCACTATAAGAGCACTCCCTACCACCCACAAGCTAATGGTACAGTGGAGGATTTTAACAAGATTCTAGAAAATGCTCTTACTAAGATCTGTAACAGCCAAAGAGACGATTGGGACCTCAGGGTTAATGCTGTATTATGGGCTTATAGGACTACATGTAAGAAACTTACAGGACACACACCTTTCAGCTTGGTGTAGGGACAAGAGGCTATTATGCCTATGGAATATATTATTCCCAGTTTAAGAATTGCTCAAATTACTGAGATGGTTGATACATATACGATGAATGAAAGACTAGCGCAGTTGCTTGCCTTAGAAGAAGACAGATTCATCACAGGATTTCATCAAAAAGTGTAGAAGGCACGAGAAAAATATTGGCATGACAGGCACATCAAGAGCAAGATTTTTCAGACATGAGACCTAGTGCTCCTTTATGACAGCAAGTTTATTAAGTTTCCAGGGAAGTTCAAGACACATTGGTTGGGGCCATATCAGATTCAGCAAGTTACAGAAGGAGGTGCCGTTTAGCTCAGTAAACTGAACGAGGAACTTATTCCTACTTTGATTAATGGCAGTAGGCTTAAGCTTTATAGTGATAGCCACTCCACCTCCAAACCCTAACTCAGAGAACTAAGTGGTGCAGATGTCTAGTGTAGTTGAAAGGAGGCATCGCACCTATAACTAGTCTACACCCAAAAAAAAAAAGTTCTAAGTAGGAGGAATCACAGCAGGAAAGTTTATTTTGCGCAAGTCATAGGATGCTTGCGGAGTTTTTGAACGTTGCGGAGTCTCACGCCAACTTTTTGGTCCAGGATGATGTGGTGTGACATCGCAGCTAGGCGATGTTCCCCATGCCACGAAGACGATTTTGAAAAGGGAAAGATGGCCAGTCACCTCACCTTCTGACAAGCAATTAATCTAGATATGATAGGTATACGTTGCCCTAGATTTGGAAACAGTGCAACGATTGTCCTAGATTTGGTAAATCTTGGTCGAGACCGGCGTTTGCACACAATTTTCAAGGGAGATTTGATTGGATTTTCAGCAATTAATGAGGATTGGGACGACGGGTGTTGTCTTGTCCATGCAATAAATGTTTCCAACGGGTCCAGCCGAAGCGACCGTTGCTTCAGAGATTATAGCCTTCACTACAAATACATAGATCATTCAAATAGAAGGGTTCCTTTTGCGATTTTTGAGAGTTATAGAGAAATTTGTAGAGTTTTCCTTGTGCAGAGATACTCTAGTTACAAAGTGTTGGTTTCCCCATTTTCGTAGCCATTACTAGTCCAGAGTATTGCACCAGATGGTTTATGTCCGAGAAGGAACCTTTATAATATGTCGTGCGATGATTCCAGCGCGGTGGCCTTGAGTCTACTATGACGCCGCCGCCCAGGGATGTGAAATTAGGTGCACCACAGGTCAAGAAGACGCCGAGGATGAAGACTCAAGCTCAGATAGTAGAAGATTCCAGCTCAAAGCATGAAGAAGAAGTTCATATGGCAACAGTATACATTGTACCACGAGTCGAGGAAGCACCAGAGGTAACCATTCCCAAGGGTGCTAAGTTTCCTGTTCCACTACCGCTGATTGACCCTCGTGTAGAGGAAGATGGAGAACTGTTAGGATATGCTGCTATTCTCAAATTTATAGACTATAACCTTGGAGACAGTAAGACATATCCTCAGTTTCGGCCGGATCAGTATCTTATGGTTCAGAGGAACCTGAGGACCGAATTCAACATGCAGACAAAGGCTTGTTCTCGGAATGGAATTCATGGTTTGTATAGTTTTCATATGGAAGGATCCAGACTGAATGAAATGTTTGAGAAGGATGGAAGATACAGATTTATATTTTCCTTGTGATACGAGTTCTAACCCAAATAAAGAGGAAAGGATACCTGTGGAAGTCTTCTCAAAAGCTCAAGATCCTTAAAGGAGCTGTTGATCCATGAAAAGACCTATATGCAACTTTGGAGTATATCTTGTGTGAGGGATTCGATGCTGATCCAAGTGAAGCGGTCATTTGAAGGTCTCGCAAGCGACGAGAGCAAGAGCATGACAATGAGGGAAGGAAAGATAAGAGAGACCTACGAACTAAGTTTACAGAAGACGATGCCAAAGATGATAGAAAGCACAAAGGAGAAAAGAGACAGTGGCGAAGATGGAGGAAGACCACAAGGCGCAGATTGCTGAGCTTGGGGCTCAAGCACCAGGAACACCTGAGGTAGACAAGGAAGCAAGGGCATAGGCCTTTAGACTCACTTCAACACAGATGAAGTGTCACATAAATGATGCAGTGTCATTGTTAGCTGATGCGACAAGGACATGGTCGGAGCTAGAATATCTCCCAAATAGACTCGATTTGTAGCAGAGCATCCAGATCATATAGAATGCAATAGTAGCAATAAAGGAAGAAGTCAAGAGCTTAGGATCTCTTGCAAAGATGAAGAAGACGACAGAGATGAACCGGTTGCAACAAGAAGCGCAGCGGTTGCGAGAAAAAGAGATACAATTCAATAGTATGCTTCAACCATATCAGGAACAAATCGCAGAGCTGGTCGATGCGGTTGAGCAGACGGTCAAGGAGTTCACTGCAAGCAAAAGTGAAATTGATAGCGCAGAAGACCCCCTGATTAGTCAATCTATGCTTTAGGTGGCACAAGACTGTGTCGAAGCTATGGACAAAGATGTCGCAGGACTCAGGGAGAGATTCGCAAGGACTTCACGGGAAGCCAAGGAGAAGCTACAGAAAAGAGAAGCCAGCTGTTAGTGGCTCGGGGATGAGCCACAAGTAAGTGTTAGAAGACTGTTACAGTAGGGCCCTGCAGCTACAGGAAAAGCTTCTATATCGGAACAAGAAAGTCAAAGGAAAGAGTACCTGAAGCGACCGAGAATAGAGCTCAACCACTGCATTCAAGGCAGTGGCGACGACGGGAGGGCTTAGCTACCCTCATAAATGGGAAAGGAGCAATGGGCCAAAGTATTAAAGACAAAGGATAGAATGGGAGCAACCGAGGAAGTGGTGCCCATACTCACGATCAGCGCTGGAAATCATGGAAGACTGCTGGAAGCTGTAGTGTGACCAGTAAGTGGCAGTTCAAAGTACATATAGGTTGACTGTCACAGTTAGGGTTTTTGGGTTACTGTTGGGATAGGCCCACATTGTTGTATCATGGTGAGACCTTTGGGCCACCTATTTAAGCATGTATTTTGTATTATGAAGGGTTAGCTAGATAGATAGATAGTCAGTTAGCTAGTAGATAGTTAGCTAGTTAGTTGTTGCTAGTTCTGGTCAGTATTGTAAAACCTTGAGAAAGAGTCGAGCTCTGGTTCTGTTGTTAAGTCTGTAGTTATATTACTGTAACCAGTGGCCGGCTCCTTGAGCATGAATGTAACAATCCGTAGGGATTGAGAGAGATCTAAGAGAGAAGGGCTCCTAGCTGTGTGTGTGGAGTTTCCCAGAAGATCTAAGAGAGAGAGGGAGAGGAAGGATATATTGTGAGAAGAAAGCATTATAGGAAGAGAAGAGATCTAAGAGAGAAGGGCTCCCAGTTGTGTGTGTGTAGTTTCCCAGAAGATCTCAAGCTACATAAGAGGTTGCAGCAGAACTGTGTTACTCTCTCAAGATATAATAAAACACAGTTCCTATGGACATAGCTTCCTCCCCTGGAAGTGAACCATGTAAAATCCATGTGTTGTGCGACTGTTTCATGTGATTGTGCTCTACTTGTTTGCTATCTGTTATTCGTTACATGAACTTTGCTTATCAGTTAATGAATGTATGTATGTTATCCTTCAGTTTACAGTGACATAGAAGGTTGAAATGCGAGTTGAATGTGTTAAGTATTCTGTATATGAGTTTATCAGTGCTTGAGTCACGACAGCTAATAGTTACAATGTCAGTGACCTCTATATATTGAGTTCAGCGAGTTGAGCATAATTGATGTTAAGTGTGTTAAACTGTAGAAGCTTAAGTGAAGTTGTTTAACACCCCCATGAAGGTTAACTAAGATACTATACCCAAGGAGAAATCCTCTGGACCTTAGAGAGTTGATGAGAATATTGAGTCTTACAGTAGGAAATATCGTAGCGTAGAAAGGCGATATCGCACCGTCGGAGGAGTTGTGGTGTGCGATATCGCAGGTCAAGAGTTGAGCAAAAGAGGAAGTTTGCGCATCGTCTTAGAAGCTGCGATGCAATAAGAGTCAGTCCCATAGCAGAGTCATCTAGGAAGAGAGAAACAACCCTTACTGAGAGATCCTGCTGGTTAATAAGAGTCAAGAGAACCTAGGATGCTACAGAACCTGGCTGAGGAAACTTGATTCTTCAGCCAACCCATTTAGGATCACTTCGGGTGAGACTTCAGGCCGTTCTGCGGTCTGTTTCCAAAAGGGCCAGTGAACTAGGGATTTTTTTGGTACACTACAGTAAAACCAGGTCTACCTTTAGAGAATACCAACAAGAATTTGGAAGGAAATGTAACTTACATGGGAGAGGAAGAGTCATTCCGGAGCTAGTGAGACACTTGGACTAGATTCCCTTGCTCTATGACAACAATGATGAAGATGCTATGACACCTATGACAAAAATAATATTTTAAGGATGACATATGAAATATATGACATGTCGGGTTGAAGTAGAGAATCCAATAGGGCTCTCATGTGAGTTGGGGAAGCTCAATGGGATCCTACTCGAATTTGGGGAAGATGGAAAGCTAGGAAAGGGAGGACACATGGAAAATTTGGAGCACCCTAATTTGAATTGGCTTGATTTTTTGGATGATTTGGTAACCTTAGAAGGATAAGGATGTATATAAAATACAGGTATGAACCAAGAGATTGGATTTTTATCATTTGAGAAATTTTCATTTGTGAATTGAGAGAGCTAGTGGATGACTAGTTCTTGCCTTAGCCAATTTCGAGTGTGAAAGATTCCCATCCAAGTTGGTGTTTGGAGAGGTCACTCAAGTATTTCATGGTGATTTATTGGATTTGCATTTGTAGGTGTAATATACAGGAGATCTCGTGTTTCCTTCTATTGCAGCACTTTCTATGAACCATTTCCAGTTTTTATTGCATATTCTTGCTCATAGAGGGATTGCACTTTGGGTGAGCTATTGTACTCTTTGGGAGAGATTATCCGGGGCTATTTATGATTTAATAAGTTTAATATGCTCTTTTATTCATTTTCATAAAGTCTCATGTCGAAATACCAAATATTTGTCGCCAATCCTATGAATCTAACGATCAGATTCGTCATTAACATGCCGTTGAAAACCTACAACAAAGCAGTCTTCCTTGAGATGCACCAACTGTGGAAGGAATTATTCTATTTTTGCTTCCTCATCCATGCATATCATTGCCGCTATGCGCAAACTTGGAACAATGTACTCCATCAGCATGACTTCCTCTTTCCCATACGCTAATTTGAACGGTGTCTGTCCTGACAATATTTTGCAAGTGGTGTGATATGCCCACAAGACTGTTGGAATCCTCAAATCCCAATTATCACGGTTTGCATTGCATACCTTTATAAGTGCATGCTACAACACCTTGTTGAGTGCCTCTACTGTCCCATTTTCCTGTGGATGATACAGGGTACTCTTGTTATGTTGTAACTAGATCTCCTCTTTCAATGCGTTAACTGTCTGATTGATGAAGTGACTCCCTTGGTCAATCATCAATATTATTTAGCACCCAAACCGAGTAACAATGTTGTTAAATAGGAACCTTGTTCATGTCATAGCGGTGCAATCTACAATAGGTGCAGCCTTTTCCTATCTTGTCAAATAGTTTGGCATTGTAATTATGTATCGTGCACCGATTCTCTTTCTAGGTGGGTTGATTGGTCCCACAAAGTCCATAGCCCATTTATGAAATTGTTGCAATATAACCTAAGGTACCAATTGAATCTCATCCCTCCTTGACGGTTTTCTAGTTCTTTGAAAGATATCGCAAGTCATCGCATAGTCTATCGCATCATTATGGAGATTCGGCCACCAAATCCCTGTGCGGAGCACCTTCCTGGAAATAGCGCGACCTCTATAGTTCCCACCAGTGACTCCTGCATGTTCCTCTCCCAATATTTTCCCTTGTTCATGTGGTAGGACACATCGCCTTAAGGTATCATCTGGTCCAATATTATAGAGTTATCCAACGATCAACTGGAAATCCATGGCCTTAACAACCAACTGATTCTTTTGAATTGTAGTAAAATCCTTTGGTGCTTTTCCCGTCATCAAAAACTAAATTATTTGCTCGTAATAATCGTCAACCTTCTCAAATCTAAATAGTTGTGCATCAAGAAACCCATCTTCAATGTTTGTTGGTTCCTCACCTATATCAATTTGTGATAAGTGGTATGGGCCAGCGTTCAAGTGACCTGGCTTCATAATTATCTCAAAATCAAACTCCTGAAATAGAATTAGCCAACGACATATCTTGCCCCCCAACACAGGATTATTGACCAGGTATTTCAAAGCAGAGTGGTTAATGAACATATTGAAATGATCTCCCAATAGGTAATGTCGAAATTTCTGTAGTGCATATACCATCGCTAGACCTTCCCTCTTTGTTGTAGTATATTTTTTTCTCTGTAGATGACAGCTTTCGACTAGTGAACGAAATCGGGTGATTAAGATCTCCTTCCCTAGCTGCACTAGCACCACTCCCATTGCAATTGATGATGCATCCACATGGACATGGAACTCCTTATTCCAATCAGGAAAAACTAGTATTGGTGCGGAAGCCATGTTATCCTTGAGCTTCTCAAAGTTGTCCTAACGCTCCTAAATCCATACAAATACTGCATCCTTCTTTAGAAACCTCTCCATAGGAGCTGTGATCACAACATAACCACAGATGAACTTGTGGTAGTATCGTGTGTGCACCATTGTCTCTCTAAGTTGCTTCACATTTGTAGGCAATGGAAAGCTCAAAATCAGAGCAATATTTGTTGGGTCAACCAACAGTCCTTTCTTGCAAACAATGTGACCCAACAACATTCCAAAAGGTTGTCATAAAATACAGTTCTTCGAGTTCAGCATGATCTGATGCTGTCGACATCGCTCGAGCATCAGTCATAGGTTCGCTAGATAGTCCCTGATCAATCGATAAACCGTCTAGTCATCCATATAAATTGCCAAAAATTCTGAATAAATTCCTTGAATGCAGTGATAACAATCCAAGAGAATATCGCAGGTGCATTCTTTAGTCCAAATGGTATCACAATGTACTGAAAACATCCCTATTCAGTAACAAATGTTGTCTTGTGGTGATCCTCTTTTGCAATTTAATTTGGTGATAGCTAGAAAATCCATCAGTGAATGAGTAGATTTCTTGACTGCCCACTACTTCTAGCACTTCATCCATGAATGGTGTCAGAAATGAATCATGCAAACACACATCATTCAATTTTCAAAGGTCGACACAAATCCGAACCTCACCTGTCTTCTTGTCTTGCACAACCATGGGACTGATCCATTCTGATTCTTCAATTGTCTCTATTATTCCAACATCTAGTATTCTTTCATGCTAATATTTGACCCTCTCCTTATATCGTGGATTTAGGCAATATGACCACTTATTTACTAGTTTTTCATCTGGTTTCAGTGGAATCTTCATCTCTCCTAAATCTCCCCGTATTCCCTTCATCTCAGAAAACTTAGTAGGAAATAAATCTTGGAACTCATGCAATAGATATATTATTTTTTCCATGGTTTCTTTGTCCCAGTATCCCCCAACATTGGAAAACTTTGGGTTCTCCTCTGTCCCAATGTTGACCTTCCGAATTTTCAATGGTTGATTCATTGGATCCGTCAGTACGTCAGGTGCTGCGACATCTCAACTCCCTTCTATTTCTGGAATATTGATGTTTTGTGGGTTATCACCATCATCTGGTCCTCCTCTCACATTGTAGCATTCCATCATTGATTGCATTCGAAAATGCACATGAAGATTAACCACTGGATATGCGACTACCTTCAGAACGACGTCGTGGATGTGTTGCAGTGCATTATGGATAGTTGGATTGGTATCCGCCAAAGTGAAGGTGTGAGTGAAGCAAACCGTCAACTCTTCCCAAGTAGGAATCTCTCTACGCAACTCAGGTGATGCATACCATGATCAAGGAATCTCATCCAACATGTGGACAAAAGCATGGACCCACTCATCCTTTGGCCGTGATTCCCACAAGGTTGGACACTCGATCAGATGATGACCAAGGTTATTCTGCCCATCATACCTTCCGGGGTGGTACTCTTCTATGTTACTAAAGCAAACTATCATCAATCTTCAACACTGTTGGGCCCCTAATTTGTCTCTTTCTTTCACTATATTTCACTATTATGTTATCACATTTAAACCTACATCATTATATTCACTCTCAAAATCTTATCTTTTATCTTCAATCTATTAATTAAAAGCAATGAAATTGAATACCATGATTTATTACTTTTAATGCATTATATATCATTTTATTGGTGATAAATTGATTCTCACACTCAGACATGCATTCCCACACTTTGGATAAAGATCAAATGTCCCTCATTCTGATACTCTATTCGATACTTCTTCTGGTCCTAAGTTTCACATTGGGTATGATGACATGTTCCTTATTGGTTCCTTGAGTTTGGCTTTCCTTCGTCTTGATTCTGTGATACATTTATATTCTGATTCTTGCTAGTCCTATTGATCCCGTATAAACAAATTAAAAAAAACATAAAGAGATTAAAATATTAAAAGAATTTAATACTAAACATTGATTTAAAATTAAATAAAAACATTAAAATATTAAAATAATTTAATATTACAACAAAGGGTTTAACTTTTTCAATTATGAATAAAACCACTTATATGTTTTTAATTATAAAATAAAACTCATTAAAAGAATGTTACATGGCTTCAAAGGAATGACCTCCATTAATAAAGCATATTCATTAAAAAGGGCCATTTCATATATATTTTTAAGCATATGTTTCTTTTTTTTTAAATACTTTGGGTTAAATAGAGCATTCATATTAATACATGAGCCTGTCATTCAATATAACTAATGCCTTTATGTTATGAACAGGTCGTGAAAGAAGAACAAGGCACGCGAAATGGAAAATAATGCATGCCGTGAAGAGATGGAGGGCACACATCACGCCAAAGATATGACAAGGACAATGGAATCTAGCACCCAATGAATAGAATTCAGCCATGAACTAAACTCAGCATCCAACACATCAACAAACCATCAATTTAGCTTACTATTTTTACAGTCAATCCAACAATATCAAAGAATTGGCAATTCTGTCATTAAGCCAGGAAGCGTATTCCAATGATGGTTTATGAGCAATCCATGCAGAGTCTGGTGAAACCATTCGAAACCCACTTCACAAATGATCTGATTTACCCCTAACCAAAGGGATGTTTATAAAATTTCGATAATAAATATGGAGAAAAACATGCCCGATCAGACACTATTTTCACAGATTTGGTTTATGGTCGGTTCTCTGAAAATTGGGAATTTGTTTTGAATAGTTGAGGATTTAAATCGACTTGCTCTCCCTTTGTAGCTTCTATATAAAGAATCCAATGGTTAAGAAACGGGGGAGGAAGAAAAACGATTTGTAAGCTTTTCTTCAGTTTAATATAAAGACTTTGTTTCAGCTGTTGATGAGTATTTTCATTTTCTGTTAATGGTTTGTGACTGAGTAGTGTAGGAGATAAACCTCTATTGCTGGGAAGGGCCCCTCAACAATAAGAGGTTCCATTTGTTTATATTTAGCAGTTTCTTTTTATGTTTCCAGCTAAGTCATTTCTTTTTTGCATATATCCATTACGTTTTCCTGTAAGATTTCGTTTCTGCAAGCAAGTAGTCTGTTTTCCTGTAGGTAACACTTGGTTATTTATAACATATAATTTCATGTGTTTTTATGCAATTTATGCCTTCATAATCCATTCGTCCGACTATTCATGCAATTCGTTCAAACCGTCTTTTAGTTTGTGTTTCAGCCTTTAATTCAAACTTAGACAGAATTTTACAGGATCTTCAGTCATTTCCAGAATTTCTTGTATTACGTTTTGTGCCGAAATAATTAGCTAGGGTATAGGTTGACTTTCTAGCATCTCATGACATTCTGTAGCTAGTTGGGATTCGAATCCACCTCCAGCAATTCATATTTAGTTCTATATTAAGACATAGATTAATTATTTCAGTTTTAATGATGATGAAATCCATTTATATTCAACATATATTTTACTGTTCAAGTGAGGAATAGTTCTGGTTTGAATAGAAGCAACATAGTTTTATTTTTGTTTATGATTTAGGTAGTTTATGAGTTACTTTCATTTGTTTTCATGCATAAAACCTAGATTAGCTTGAGCTTGTTTAAAATGATGTCATAGAAGTTGTTGAATATCAATTTGTCTCATTTCTGAAATAGGTTCATCATTCCATTTTCAGTTTTCATTTGAGTCCATAATCAGTCTTTCATTTTCAATTACACAGCATTTCATTGTCTTAGGCTTTGTTAGTTTCATTTCTTCAAGTTATTTCATTTCAGTGGATGTAAAATATTAGTACTTAGTTTTAAATTCAAGCTTAATAGGTTCATTTAGATTTCAAGGATGTATTGGTTTACAATATTTTAAAGTTTGATGATAAAAGTTCACATAACCTAGTTTAGTGTAAGTTTACTTTTCAAGTTGTAAATTAATTGCATTATCTTTTTTATTATTGGTTAAGATTCCTTAGTTTATGGTATAGTTTGCTGAAGAAGTAGAGTAGAAGCATTTTGTTTTTCTGTTGTAGGTTTGCTTACAGATTGAATGTATTTCCAATTTTTGTGTTGTACTTAGTTTTAGATTTGATTATAAATCTCCAAGTTTAGTTTGTTTTGATTCGTCTATTGTTTTGCAATGCATTTATTTACACTTGATCTTTAGAATAGTGTTTTTTCTTTGCTCTTGTGAATTCGTAGTTAATTAGTCAGATTAAATTACATAGATCAAAGTAGTTAGTTTGCTTGCATAGAAATAACATAGTTTTCTGATTCAAAGTAATTGGTTTACAAGTTACATAGCTTAGATCCTTATAGTTAGCTGCAATAGAATTCGTAGATAGATTTTTCATTATGCACAAATATAATAGATTTCCAATTCATAGAATAGACTCATAGTTTTCTTAAAGTGGTTTTTCTTCCATTGGTTAGTTGTTTTTAGGCCAAGCATTGCTTTCCTAGAATAGTAGTTTCGTTTATTGCAATTAGGATAGGTTAGTTTAAGCCTTTCGTTCCACACATATAGTGTTTGCATCTCATAAGCTACCTTCCCGGGTTGACAATTAAGTGTTGAATTAGATAGCATATATTTTCACCAACAAACATTGCGACCATCCATTGATCAACTTCTTATGTGTCACCCACCAACGTGCTGGGGTAGCCTTCAACGCTTCATCCAAAACCAACAATCGTTGTGGTATTAACACCTTATCCTGTCAAATTCCACTAGAAACTCAGACAACTGTGACAGTCCTTCATATACTAGTAATTCAACAGTCTTGGTTGCGACTCGACACAACGATTGATTAATCAGGCCACACTTCCTTAGTGATACCTCATGCATGTGATTCTGCCAGTTCTCTAAAGCATCATCATATTCGGAAGACGCAGAGATGGAGCTACGCCAACCAAGTTCCCTGTCGACAGTCGGATGTATGTAACATTCTAAAATGTTATATGCATGATCCCATCCTCTTACATATTCTTCCTTCACTGGTTCAACATACCTTCGCCATTCAATTGGATCCATTAGAGCTATGACTCTGATGTCTTGATTCTCAAAGGTCATCACGTGCTTCTTAAAATTAATCACTACCAACCTGTCACTGGCCCATCCAATCCCAAGCAATGCGGGATAGGAGCCTCCGCCATCAATAATGTCAATGACATCAAAATCAGCATAAGTCTTCATCCTCTCAACTTCCACAGTAAGGTGTGGAACTTGTCCAATCGGTGTTACTCTGGCTTGGTTATCTAGTCACAGCTATATGGGGGAAGAAACCAACTGTGGGCTCCCCATAGTTTTCCATGTCTGCCTTGTTATAATATTGACGTTTGAGCCTATATCTAAGATGATTGAATCTACCTCGTAGTCCCCAATCTAAATATTCATGCATGTCTCTTTTCCTGTCTTCTTCTTATGTAAAGAAGTCACCATGGAATCTTTCCGTCCCTTATCCAGTCAATGTAACAGACTCTCAATCTTAGCAAGAGCATTAGGATCATTTTCCAGCGATAGGAAACTTTAAAATAATTTTTTCAAGGTACCATTTTGCCGCGATGGCCATGCTACCAAAGTTGAATCAAAAGCAGTTGAAATTTCATCAACAGACAACTTACCCGGATCTATTCTTATCACATCCTGTGCTTCAAAGAATGTATCTTTCTCCATGGTGACATCGAACTGCACCTTCTTCTTTCCAGCCAACCGGATTTGTGGAAATGGTCTATCTTCTCCCATCATCGCACCTCCGTGAGTAATGACAGCAACATCAACATCTTGCATCCTAGGTTCTGTTGAGATTGTCGCAACTGTCGATCCTTCATTTTGGTTCAACGGAGGATTCACGGGTTGGTTCACATTTTGATTTGCATTGTGGTTCTAATTTTGAACCTGGTTCTGGTTCTGCAACAACTGAACATTCCCTTCCTGCCACTTCGTGAACAGCTGTGGACAGTTTTCAACAGTGTGGTAAACAACAACACAATAAGTACAATGTGATTGCAATTGCGGCCAATCTCTCTGATAATGTCCCAGCACTTCGCAATTATAACATTACACTGGTCCATGAACTCCTCCTCCTCCTCGACCAAAGCCTCCAACTCGTCCTCCTCAAAATCCTCCATGGAATCCTCCTTGCTACCACAACAACATTTGAGCCCAAAATCCGATGACATCTGACATAAAGTACGACTGTGTCGGATTGCAATGATGAAAAGTACTGTACGTTCTGAATTTTTTTTGTCATTTGGCAGAGTCGTCGAATTTATGACTTTACTCCTCATAGGTTTTACGATGAACATTATCGTAGATTAAGAGACGTCACCTTGTCGGATTTGTGACGACAAGGGAAGGTGTTATCGTTGAATTTTCGACAAGAACATGATACTTGTTTGAAGTTGGAAAATCAATTTGGATGGGGATTATTCTTGGACTTGGTGGGGAATTTGGGTTAGGGATTAGGAATATGGTGGTTAGTTATGGGTTTGACCATGTAGTGATATGTATATAGTATCATTCAACTCATAGTATGTATAGAGATTGGCTCCATTTGGATGGGGCATGGTTTTGAACTTTGTAGAATGCTTGGGATAAGGATTCACCATACGGTGGTTAATCTTGGGTTTGATCATGTAGTGATATGCATTGCATGTGAGGCCAGTGGCATCTGTTTTTCTCTAATGAGAAATGAGCACTAATACTTGGGGCAATAATTGATGGTTTAATAACATGGCCAAAGTCCCATATTTTTTTTTAAGGATTATAAGTGGATAATATTTTGGGATTTTTATTGACTACTAGATATCAAAAGGGATAAGTAAAAGGGTTTATGCCATTAACTTAGTGGTTGGGAGATTATTAATATATGAAAATCAATCTCTAGAAGCAAGGAAACAAACTTTTAGTGGCATGGCCATGGACCAAACAAAAGTTTAATGAATTTTTATATGGTGAATTGTGCATCAATATTGAAAATGCATAGCATCATAAGGAAAATGATACCATAATAAAATACCACCTTCACATCCAAGAAATGATTCTATAGGTGATTTTTTTATGATGGATACACAAATATTTTTTGGCCTTCCGTTTACCTTGTCGCATGCATGCAACATTTCATTGTTCATGTGGCTTGAGTGATAAAATCATAACCATTCTATTGTTAAAACTAAGTGTTGTGTATGCATTTTCGTTGAACTTAGTCTTGTCATTCAATCAACCTACAACCTATTCCATCGTGTGTATTAGAAACACCAAACTATTATGCATCCATTATTAGACTAGACTGTGATGATCAAATAAACACCAAACACAAATCTAAGGGATCAAATAACTTTTCTAGTTCATAGATTTAATAACTAAAATAATCCTAGAACAAAACATTTATTGTCATTTGACTCCATGGGCAAATCTAAATACTAACAAATTTTGGTTGTGTTATATTTTATGTTTTTTTAAATATATATTTGTTAATTTTTAAATATATATATTTGTTAATTTTTAAATATATATATTTGTTAGTTTTTTAGATTATAATAATATATATTATATATAATATTTAGTGTTTTTATAAAAACATTTAATTTTTTATAAACGATTTGGGGAGGATTTAGGGAGGATTTTCTATTGTTGTGAACGAGCAACGACAATACCTTAGCAAGAATACCCATTTCGAACTTGTTCATGAACCTTGATTGTGATTGTGTGATATCCATTCATCCATCCATGGAAGCAATAGCAGGAAAATGTAAAGGCCAATTGGCCTTGATCCATAAAGCCTTGATACTTGCTTCTTCTTCTTTTGAGGGTTTGGGGAGATGTCTTGGATCTTTGTGAACATATTCATCATCATCGACTAAAGAGAATGACATTGTGGTGGCCGAAGGAGGGCCGGGAGGGTACGTTGCCACCATTAAATCCGCTCAACTTGGTCTCAAGACAACATGTATAGAGAAATGTGGGTGGCTCTCTGGGCGAGGGTTTACAAACATTCTTTATACATATACAACGTCTATTCTGCACAATCAATAGGATTAAGTGGTCATGGCGATGAATTCTGATATTTTTCTTCAATTCTCTCATTTTTCATTCTTGATAATAATTTAATGTATGAATAGTTCGAATTTTATGTTTTCTATTCTTTTGGTAAAATTTGTAGACCTGTCCAGGGTTTGGTTTTTAGTTCGACCGCTGCCCACTTAATTCACTTAATTATCCCAGAATATGTGTTTGATATGTCTCTTAGGGTATAGAAATTGGAGACAGTGTTTCAGGCTTACACAGAATTTTATCTTACCCTGGTGTGTTGATGTCTAATTGGATGCCCAATAATTCAGTTTAAGGTTTCAATTTTTTTTTTCTTTTTTCTTTTTGGCCCGTCGTTTGGTTTGATATGAAATGAAGTGCCCAAGAATTAAAATCAGGTTATCTGGGGCACTCCTCCCATTGTCAAGCAACCCTTATGTCAAGTTTCAGGTTTAAACTTCCCTTGTGATGGAGGTAAATAAAAGTATAGGAATATTAAACTGAAAATTCATCAAATCGCACAAACAATTTTTATTCTGGGAAAATGCCAACTTTCAAGGTCCCATAATTTTATTATGTTTAGAAATCTGAGAGAATATTTATAATTATCAAAAATACAAATGATAAATACTTAGCAAGTAGATTGTAAAATATTTTACATTTTCAGAGATTTGAAATATTTTATGGAAAAACGTTGGCAATTCTTCCTACAAATAATTGTTCCACAGAAATTTAATCAAATAAGGTGAGTAATTTTGTGGAAAAAATTGTAGAAATGGTGAATATGTGATCCATAAATGGTACGCCTATGGCTTGTGAGTCTCTCCAACACAGATAGTTATTGCAGAATTCAAGTGTAATGTCTATGCAATTCACAAACAAGCTCAGATCACAGACCTTGTTCTATGTCATATTTGGTTTCAATGTTTTCTTTATTTGTGTTACAGTGCCAAGGCCATTTCCAAACCTTGGATAGATCCTGTTGTTTTTGTGTTTCGTGCCACCCAAATAAAAACTTCAGAATCTTATACTCTTTAACCCAACACCTTACAATTATGTCTTACCAAATAGACAATCAACGTTACAATATAAGTGCGCACACACAGCACTCAAACTTGCTGCCTTTTCCTATCGAAAATACATATATATCCAAGTATTCAAGTGCATCTCATTCACAAGCATGATTCAGTAACCCATATGCTATTGCAAAATGAATTCAGGACGAGAGCATAAGTTTTAGCACTCCTTCTAACATCGTTTTCTCACCAAAACTAATGCAATATCCATTGTTATGTTCATATGTGATGGCCATGGCCCATAGGTGATTATGCCCATATGCATGTCTATAGCGATTGGTCAACAACACAGCTCAAGGAATCAAAAAGTTAAAAACTAATTGGATATGAGCCATTACATTTAATTATCATGCCAACGATTCAATTAGAGGTAAATTGAGATGTAGAATGCAGTTAGGATTTGCATAGAGAGTGGGTAATGTAACTCATTTCTATTTTTGGTGAATTACACAACTCACAAAGGGAAAGTTCCTCTGTTACTAGATCCATCTACCCTAGAGGATGAATCCTACTAAATGTAGATGCCACAAACTTCAACAATTATTTACAAATGAATGACCACAAGTTGGACACTTCTCTAACCAAATATCTGATTGCAAGGGAATCTTATTTTTCCTAACATATGGACATATTAGCAACTGGTAATCGGCATGAAAAAGGCTATCCAAAGGTATGAAAATGCAGAGAGCCCAAGAGCTTGACCAAACACTACTGCAATTCAAACAAAAAGAAATGATCAAAACTAGCAAATGTTGGGAGATTGTATCTCGTTGGTATTAGCAAACACTTTTGAGTGATGAGTAGACAACAATATGTAAACACTTGCTAGCATCCAAGATCTAAATCATAAGGAAGAAAAAATAGGTAAACCAACTTCATGTAGCTGATAAAACACAAGCCACATACTTTCTTAAGTTCAGGAACACTATCCAAGGAAATTAAGATTCACCCTCTAATCAATGTTTTCAAATAAAACGCACTCAGATTGTTTCTAAAAACACTTTAGTGAAGAAAAGATATGGACACTAAAATATGCCATCTAAAGCTGCAAAAATTCCATACAACCAAAGAAAGAATAATCCCTACCTGGAATACTAATAGAGATGACATTTTGAATGGATGCAAATGGGGCATTGATTCACCTATAAGGTCGACGGTTTGTTAAAACACCTAGTTGGGTCCCATTCTTGCTATGGTTTTCCCATGAAAATGTCATAATCTCTAAGTGGGCATAAGTCTTGGTCAACTTGAGAATAATACTTTCCGAACAATAACCTAAGCATAAGGAAACCTGCTTAAAAGCAACAAAAAAATGTAAGCAAATTAAACAATTTAAGGGAAAGCACAAGGGTTTGGAAACAAAAAAACAAAGGAAGATAATGCATCTGTAAAATCTCATCTATGGGAAGAACTTACGGTGTTGTATTCTCTCAAGGAAAAATCCTAATGTGTGCCTTGGTATCTTCCCTCATTTGTTGAATGATATTTCCACCTTCTCCTAGAAAACATGCAACCTAACTGTTCAACACTACCAAATGAGTGGTAATAATATTGTTGGGGTCATTTTCATCGGCAATATCCTTAAAAATCCTTCCATCAACCCTAAATAGAGCCTCATTGGCAAGATAAATTATATGCCTCATTTTTACAGGAGAAAACAGGGGCATGGGGTTCAAACCATCCAATGGACCAATTGTATTCATGAGACTTTGATCTTGAAATGCATTCCCCATTAGAAGGAACCTGGACCACATCATACTCTTTCTCCATCCTGCATTCAGTTAGGATGTGCCACTTTCTCTTCACTCTTCTTGGGTAAATCCGTGCTTCCTGCATTGATGGGAATCATTTTATATCCGAATATTTCATTTGAATGGTGGAACTATGCGTAGAACCCTCACCCCTCTTCTTCCTTTTGAGGCCTTGTGCTAAAGCGAAAAAGAAATAGGAAGGAATGTAATTTAGGGTTAGTTTTGACACAACAATTATTTGATTTATATATCTAGATTATTTTTTGTAAGTAAACTTAAAGGTGTTATATCTCATTATATTATAAGTATAAACTTAAGTAAATTCCAACACATTTCTACTAAATTAAGTAAATTTGTTCTTTTAGTCATTTGTAAATGGGTGAATAATTATTTAGTTTTACTTTTTATCCAATGAAAAATTAGTCAATTTTAGTTGTGTTTCTCTAATTTAGTAGTTTTTAGCTTAAAGATATTGTCATGACTAACTTTTGTAATCATGTAGTCATTATTTTCCAAATTCTACTAGTGAACATGTCGATGTTTTACGTGGTAAAACCCTCAAAGAGGGAAATAGTCCATGGCCCCAACCAAATAGCTACTTAAGGAAATATATTACGCAAAGAAAAAATATTTTACATATGAATTTCTCATAATCGATCATCAAGCAAAGACCCTCCATGCTCTTTAACTAGAGATTATGGGGCAATAAGGTGTTGAGCCACATACCAATATCCATTAAGATCGAGGTGCATATTTACAATTGGATCACTTTATGTCTAGAACATATCGTGACTGTCAAATTGCATAAGTATACATGCATTCAAATGAATAGTAAAGAAACATACTTTACATAAAGACACATTATACCAAGTTTATGTTAAGTAACTCCTAAGTGTCTAAATATTCTAACATATAGGAACCTTTCTACCTATAGATACAACTATATATGTGAAAGGTTTTAATTTATTTGAGGTAGGGTTCGTTTTGGGCTATGAATGATTAGTAGTGATTATTAGTTTTGTAACTAATGCCCTATGTAATACAATATTTCTAAGGATGTTATGGTTATTAATAAATATCAATGGAATGAGATCCCTATTTAATATTTTTATTATCTTCATGCTTGTTGTGACAATCATAGTGTTGTCAAGATGGTGAAGAAACTAATGTATCATACCAAAGCTAAGCATATTGATGTTCACCATTTTTACATTAGAAAATTGGTTGATAATGAAGACATTTATCTTTACTATTATCCTATTGTGTAGCAAATTGTTGACATAATGCTGAAACTACTTTGTAATGATAAGTTTTTCAAGTTTAGATATAAAATTGGAATTGTATTTGGGGGCTCTTAGATTTCTTATTCAATATGCATAATAATCACACTAACAAATTCTGGTTGTGTATCTATTCTTTTGGGTTAGAATTGGTATTCTCTCTTTAGCATGTAGTCCATCCGAGAATAATTGGTTATGCACAGATGCTAGGTTGTTAGAGGTTTTATGTGTCTATATAATGGACCTAGTGAGGTCAATCAATACTTGAGCTAGTGAGTTGGTGAGGTAGTGTATGGATATTTTTATGTAATTAAGGAATCTAATATCGTCCTTGTTTTATCTTCTTCTTTTTCCTCTTAGGGCTTATTTATGTTCCAATGTCAATGGGGTTTGTTCGACCGGCACCATTATTGCAAATGGGTTGTGAGGCCATGATTCCACCATCCTTTAGATGTCTTTTTAGATCTCATGATGCTAGATGTGTCTCAATACTAATTTTCTCCCCATTGTCATTTGAGAGAATGTTTAAGCTATTTTCATTTGGTTTCAAAGTTTTGGTTATCTCGAGGACATGTTTTTTTGGATATTCTTCATTTTATTCTAAAGATTCTTGTATCCCTCTTTGTATGTCTCATCCACTACTTTATCTTTGCTTGTTGCTACAATGATTAAATAGTCCCATAAAAGGTATCCATGTTAATGATGTTTTTGTCATTTGAACAAGACATGTTAGAAGTCTAGGGTTTGTATCCATTCCACATCTTGGAAGCTTGTTCTTATATATTCTATAAGACCACATGATACATTTACACATTCATATATACACAAAATTAAGCATGTGAGGTGTACTTATCTTATTTTGTTACCTATGATGTTTTGAAAAACACATCGAGAGTGTTGCCTAATCCTTCCAAATCAAGAGCATATGTATGCATATAGTGGCTTGGTGAATTCATCCTTATTTATGATAAATATTTATATCTAGTGTCTTAGATGGAGACAAGAGAAGTTGAAGAAATAGGGTCCATTTCCTAAGATCCTCTCCTTTCCTTTGCAATTGTTGAAGATTGTAGTGAAGTATCCCTTTGAACTTAACTTCAACTCCACTCCTCCTTTCAACTTCCATCTTGAATTTACACACCAATTCAAGGCCATTTTGAGAGCCAAATGCCCATAAACTTGCTTATCTATGCATTATCCTTCATGATATAACTATAATCCTCAAGTTCAATGGAGGTGACCTCACAACACAAATTATCTAGGCCTTTTTCTATGCAATCAATTTTAAGCTTTACCTTTGTTTTTTCCCTTGAATTTGTATCCTTGCTTTGGCTCTGAGATCACCCTTGTGTATTATGAACCTCATTTGTTTTAATGGAACCCTTGCCTATTATTGTTTCTTTCAATGAAGTCATAGGGGTGGAGAGATTACTTTCTTCCAAGAAAGCCATCTCTTTCCTTGCAAGGATTATGATTAAGCACTGGAAAACTATAGAACTTACGAAAAATCCTAACTTTGCTCCAATCTTTAAATTTCTATTGATGTTTTTCGTATTGGAAAAATGAACTACAGAATACTAATATTCAATGTGTCTAGATGGCATTCTATTTAGGTTATTTTTATTTGCAATTTGCAAATTCCAAAATTTGGGCATAGATTTGCATAAATGAGAATAAATATTTTGTTTATAAGTCATGGAATGTTTGCTTCCTTATCGTGCACATAGTATTGTCCAAGTAGAAATGCCACTATTGGCTTACATGGATTCCCTATAATCATGACGTGTGGGGGTGGAAACATGAAACCAAAAGTCTTAAATCCAAGTGTCATGGTTTTACCTCTGCCTATCATAATTTTGGACAATATGTCCAAGCCAATGATGATGTTTCTATCTCATGCTTAATGTTCAACCTAGCTTTAAAAATAGAAAAGATTGTCTTATTAAAAATAAATTTAAGCCTATTATGTGCATTACTTTCACAATCAACTCAGAACAAAAAGTGACAAATCTAGACATGGCTAAATCATTTTGTAAAACAATATGCTAACAAAAGTGAAAAGAAAACAAGAAATCCATGTAGTGCTAAATAATTTTCTAAATTAATATGCCACATCATAATACTATATTATTAATTTTAAAGCAAGGAAAATTTGCGTAAGTACATGGAAATAAAAATATAGCAATACATATCCAACTATCCCACTAGATACACGAGGGCATTGTGGAATTTAATTTTTGACATTGTTGAAGAAGTCAGTGTCTTATTACTTGGTGGAGAGTATATGAAAAAATAAAGTAGATTGGTAAGTGCTTGGAAACCCACCATAAATAAGATTGGTAGTCCAAAAGATAAGGATCATGATCTTTTTTAGGGTTCCATAAAAGTCAAAATGAGGTAGATTGATAAGTACTTGGCAATCCCATTATGGTTCCATGAAACTCCTTGAAAAAATTAGGTATATTGATAAGTACTTGGGAGTCTCTATGAAAGTCTATGCCCTTTCCATTGTATGGTTAGAATATTGATAATTGGGAACCATGAAGTGATAGGTGGACTACTGATTTCGGTGATAGGTGGACTCCTGACCAATCGATAAAACTGACTTTGGTGATAGGTGGACTGCGGACCAATCGAGTTTATCGTTGGTGGACCGCTGGATAAGACATTATTAGGTCATTTGATGCCATGTGGGTGGGGCTGCGGGCATTCATAATTGGAGAGAAGTTCACTACGGACACTTGAAAACCAGGACTTCACGCCATATCAAGTGCCGTATTTTTCTATAGGGACTACTACGATTTGTACATAGATATTTCTGGACATTTATCTACGATTCTCCATTTGTCAAGAGTTCTACCAGATTTCTACAAAGATATTTCTTGACATATTTACGATTTCTTTATCAAGAGTTCTACGATTTATCTACGATTCTCCATTTCACAAGACTTCTACAAAGAAAATATTGGACATATTTACGGTTTCTTTGTCAAGAGTTCTAGGATTTCTACAAAGATATTTCTGGACACATCTACGATTTCTCCATTTGTCAAGACTTCTGTCATATTTATGGATTTCGTAAAGTTTGATTTTGGATTTTGTAAAGTTTGATTTTCATTTTGCTTCACGATCTTTCTTGGTGTCGGCCCAAAGTTAAGTTTCATTGAGGATTCTTTAATGCTATATATATAGCTACACCAAGTCTGGAGCAACCACTCGTACTGATTCTTTCACCATTATCTTGGAGAACGATATGGAGATCTTGCACGTCCCTTCTGTATTACAAGAATGCTCCTCCTCTTTCTCATTCCATGTGTGGTTTCCACATTTCAATTATCTAATCGACCGCGTCCCCATCCCCATCCCTATCCCCATCTCAACGACGCTTCTGATCAAGAGGCTCTGTTTGGATTCATGTCTGCACTCACTCATGACTATGATCCTTTACCCACTTCTTGGAAACCAAATGTTTCATTCTGCCAGTGGACGGGTATCATATGCAGTTAACGCAGACAGAGAGTGGTTTCTATCTATGTTTCTAGCATGGGATTAGAAGGTACAATCTCCCCTCTTCTCGGCAATCTCTCTTTTCTTAGAATACTTGACCTCAGCAATAACCATTTTCATGGTCACATTCCCTATCAATTGGGAAATCTCTTTCGCTTAGGGGAGCTTTACCTGTTTGCGAATGAACTCCAAGGTTCTATTCCGCCCACTCTTGGTGAGTGTCGTAGTTTACAGATCTTGTCTCTGTCATAAAACAACTTGACAACAAACATTCCTGAAGAACTATGCGTTCTCCCCATGTTATATTTCTTAATCCCGGCCTGCTTGGGAAACATATACTCTTTGGGAAACAACCTTCACAGGATGTTCCTTCCGAATTGGGTATGCTAAGCCGCGTGCGCAATATAAGTCTGCATATTAACAATCTCACGGGTGAAATTCCATCTTCCTTGTCTAACTTCAGCAATCTTCAAATATTGGATATGGCTACTAACCAGTTCACTGGTCACATTCCCATGGAGTTCTGCAGCAAGAACACCCAGATAATGGGACTCTATCTAGTTCTGAATTATTGAGTGGCATCATTCCTTCTTCCCTCGTCAATTGTACGAAGTTTCACTTTCTCGACTTGTCGTATAACCAGCTCAGCGGAGTAATTCCCATGGAGTTGGGTAAGTTAACGCAACTCTATATGCTTGATTTAGACACGAATCAATTGGTTAGTGGCAGCACCACCTGCTTGCCTATTCTCACTACCCTTACTAACTGTTCCATCCTTCAAGAAATAGACTTGTCCTTTAATAACCTCAAGGGACGTTTGCCCTATTTTTTTGTACGTCCCTATTCTATAGGCCGTCTCTCTACAAAAATGAATTACATACACTTGGGCACCAAAGGATTAGTTCGTGAAATACCTTCACAAATTGGAAACTTAACTAGTTTAACAACACTTGTGTTAGAGGATAATATTTTTAGAGGGACAATCCCATTTTCACTTAATATGCTTCAAAACTTGGAAAGGTTATATATGGGAATAAATAGTTTACAAGGAAACATTCCCAAGGAAATTGGGAAACTCAAAAGATTAGGGGCTCTATCTATCAAAGAAAATAATATCTCTCGAAGGATTTCTAACTCTATTGCTTACATCCAACAACTAAGATATCTATATCTTGATAAGAACCATTTATTTGGTGAAATACCTCCAAATATAGGCAAATGTGTGAATTTACTAGATATAGACTTGTCATACAACATGTTTAGTGGGCATATACCTCTTGAGGTTGTAGGTCCTACAAATTTATCTTTGTTTTTCAACCTTTCAAACAATTTATCGCATGGTCATGTGCCTGTGGGACTAAGCAAGATGACTATGGTTCAAGCTATAGATATTTCTTCAAATCGATTAACTGGCTACATTCTAGGTCCACTTGGAAGTTGCAAAGAACTAGAATACCTTAATATTTCTTGCAATGCACTTGAAGGTCCAATTCCAGATTCTTTTGGTGAACTTCAAAGTTTTCAAGTCATGGATTTATCCTACAACAATTTCTGAAGTGGAATACCCATGTCATTGGAAAATCTCAAAATGCTTAGCCAATTGAATTTCTCTTTCAACAGCTTGTTAGGAGAAGTCCCAATAGGTGGAGTTTTCAAAACGTTTGGTGCCACATTGTTTATGGGAAATATTGGTCTATGTGGACCTTGGGTAAGTTTGCAACCATGCTCTGCTCACAAACATAAAAGTGCTTCCCATCTGAAAAGAGTTATCATACCTATTGTTGTAGCCATTGTTGTATCATGTTTGTGTTGGGTGTTATAATGTCTAAATTAATTCACCTAATCTTAAATTATCGACTAGGGTTGGTAGGCTTAGAGTTGACACAAAATATATGCAAAGATAGAGGGGTTCTTATGGTGTCGTGGAAATATGTTAACAAATAAAAGATCAAAAGATCTTTCAAAATGAAAAACCGAGTCAAACTCCTAAGAATTCAACTATTAAATTAATTAAACCTAAACAAAATATTAAACTAAATAATCGATAATTTATTAAACTGAAAATGATACTATTAACAACTAATCTTTAAACTGGAAACTAAGATGCAGGGAAAACCTAATTAATAAGCAAGTAGAAAACTTAATTAAGAAAATTAAATAGAAAGAAACAAGTAGAAAACTTAATAGGAATGTTAAATAGAAAGAAACAAGTAGAAAACTTAATAGCAATGTTTTGGAATTCTGTCCTACAAGTCTTTTTGAGCAATCACACAACGAAAAATGAACAACCTAAAAAGATACTAAGGATAACACATATAACACTAAATTTACATGCAAAGGATAAATCAATCCAAAGGCATAAACACAAAACAATATACTAGTAAAAAGAAATCAGAGACAATATTCAAGAAACAAAAACACAAACAACTTAACACATATTCAAGGCGAAAAAAAGTAAGGAAAATGATAAAGCTTTAATAAATAACCTAAAACATTCTAACTTTAACTTCAATGTTAAATAAAACTATTATCTAACTATCTCAGTCAAAACATAATTCAAATATTAACAAAACAGAACTAAAAACAATCTCAAAATACATAAAAACACTAAAAATGAAACTAAGGGATGAATGACAGACTAAACTGTGGGTCTGAAAGGGGTGGTTGAATGGCATTTTAAACAGGTTGTTCAAATGATAGTTTGTACATTTAAAATAATAAAAATTAACCTAAATGATCTAATCTTCAGCTGAATTCATGCAGATGTAGATTTAATACATAAAGACAATAAGTAAACCTGCTTATTAAGCAAATTTAACAGTGACATGAACTTAAACAAATTCATAAACATAAACATAAAGAAACCATTGCATGTTAATAAAATGAAATTTAAATTGCATAAACTAATAACAGAAAGTAGACATAACTGAATTTAAAAGCAATCTATTTTATTTACTTGTAAATAAACTGAACATGAAACTAGAAATGAAATGATTGAAAATGGATTCAAAAGAAAACTATGTGCCCAGTTTAGTTACTTAATTCTGAAAATAAAAATGCATTACAGAAAACAAATGAAATAATACAACTAACTCGAAACAAAACTAACTACAACAAAAAAAAGAAATAAAAAAGAAAAGAAAGAAACCTCTGGTTGATGAGGGGTCCTCTCAACAATTAGGGGTGGTGTCTGGCTAACTTCTACTCAAATGCAATCTTCAACAGCAACACATACAACTCTTTATTCAAACGATGGAACAAAAATACAATGTACCCAAGAACAAACTAATAAACTCTGAATTCTTTCCTAACTCTCTGATTCTCTAACTCTTCTAGCTAACTAAGCTCTCACACAAATGCTGATATATATAATAGTTTACAGAGATGAGCAAGTTGACCCTTTAGTGGTCGACTGCTCTCTAAATTTAGTCGACTGTAAAGCCACATAACAGATCGCAGGCCAACGCACAGGATCTTCTCTTCTTCAGTGCAGTTTTGGTCTTCTTCATTGGATAGCGTACGCATAGGCTCCTTCTTCAGCGCAACAGGTCTTCAGATGTGGCGTACGGGTCCTTCTTCAGTGCAAACGTGAACTGGTGGTGAACAAAGGAGAACGCATGACGAGTTTTCTAGAACGTAGGTTAACATAGCAACCCAACGCATGACCAACAAGCGAGGTGTCAACAAAGGAGGATGCAAGTTGGTGGATTATCTAGAACATGAGCTCCATTACCCAAACACGTGGATGGCAGGACGTTTGCAGGTTGTTTCACATTTTAAATGTCTGAAATTAATTCTCAACAACACGCACTCTTGTTAGCGATCTGGACGGAAAGCTGAAGATTAAGTTGGGCCGTGAGCTGGATACGCTAGGCATCAATCTAGGGCGAATGAAGTGTCTGTTTACTGGCTCGCTTTAGGACTACAGCCTACAGCAACACATTTCAACATTTGGCAAAATACCAATGAGTTTCGAACAGCAGCCTAGATGACAAGCTGGAAGTCGAGCTGGACGTGTTGTACGCAAGGCAGGCTGAATGCGTTCTTGTTATTAATTTGTCCCAAAAAATAATAAAATCTGCAAACAAATATATAAATTAATTAATACATCAAATTTGCTTTAATAATGTCAATTTTAATTAATAAAATCATAAAAAATGATAATAATAAATAGATTTCATATAAACCTTAAATTCATACATACCTGAGCATAACAGTGATCCACGTGACATAAAATATACAAAAAGATAATAAAACATATGTTTAAATGAGTAATTTAATTTCCAAAAATGATAAAAATTCTAGGATCAACAGTTTGCTTCTGGGAATCTTATGGAGACAAAATCGCAAAAGGAATATTCCTATAGGGGTTGTGGCATCTTTAAATGTTGGGCATCGAAGAATATCCTATGGAGGGCTTAGCACTGCAACAAAGGATTTTAGTGATGCCAACTCGTTAGGAGTTGGTAGTTTTGAGAAAGTGTACAAAGGGGCTCTAATTGATGGCAAAACAGTGTACAAAGGGGCTCTAACTGATGGCTTATCAATTCAGAAAATGATAGGGCTCAAAATATTTTTGATAAGGAGTGCAGAGTTTTGAGTAGAGTTAGGCACTGAAATTTGATCAGGATTATAACCTCTTATTCAAACCTCCAAACCAAATCTTTTATATTTCCATTAATTCCAAATGGAATCTTAGAAAAGTGGGTATATCTAGATGGTGAATTAGAAAGTGATTTGAGTTTGATTCAAATATTGAATATAGCAATAGACTTTGTTCATGGCATGATGTATCTTTATCACAATTGCTTCATGCAAGTGATCCATTGCAATATGAAACCCAACAATGTACTTTTGGGTGAAGATATGATAGCATATTTTATTTACTTTGGCATCGCCAACATGTAATGTCTCTTTTTTTAAAATTTGTACCAAAATGCTCAATTTTTCAATTTTTTCACAATTTTGGCTCTTGACTAGTTTTAGTGTCTTAGTCTCCAAATTAGCCCAATTGCTCCAAAATATTTAGAGAAGGTGTATGACTGATATATAAATTAATTATTAGGTTCAGGGATGTATTATGGCCCTCCAATCACTTCTGAAAGTCTGTACTAAATTCTGAACAAGATAGATGATTTTACTGGAAATTTTGGGCTCAAATCCCCCCCGGGGTAAATGGTAGAAAAGGCTTCCCAAATGTGAAGAACCCACTAGAATTATTAAATTGAAGCAGGGGATGTGTATAATACATTATCAGAGACTCATATGCATAACCAATCGACCTCCCATGGCTTTTATCACTTCTTTCAATCAGATATTAAAATACTAGTTTTGGAGTATTGGGGAAATGAGGTGTAGTTTTCTCCAATTGCTATGAAATTCGACCCAATGGCCACAAATTCTCAGTTACTATACATGAAACCCATAATATACTTTAATGAAAGTCCATTCTATTATCACTACAGGAAACTCCTCTAGGTTGTATATCGAGGATGCCTGGTAACTTAAAATGTTTTTGGGTTTTCTAGTATGGATCAAGCCAGATAACCTCCCACTCTCAAGACATGCATGAGGCTCAATCAATCACAAGGATTTTAGTTACAACTTGTTCAGTATCTTGACAAAAAGGTGCAGGAATGGAGAACTCACCAAGCTAGCAGACTTACACGCATAACACATGCATACAAATGGATAAAACCTGACAAGGATGGTACTTATCAATCAAATCGCATAAAATTACCAATAAGATGAAATCTATTGGATTTTAATCAACTTGAAATCACCTAAATACACATTCAAGGCTTAAGTATAGTAATGATAAAGAAGATGGCTGAACAAATCACAACAAAAGGGCTCATATTATAAATAAACCAGATGAGATGCTTGCTAATAGGAAGGGCTTACAAATCCTCGAAATCGAACCTTTATTATTAGATTAATCATGGGCTTTATAGCCTCTTACAAAAATTACAGATACTGAAAATCTGATCTATTTACATAAAAAATAATTGAAAGTAATAGTTTTTTCCAGATTAGGGCTTCAAACCCTTGCTAACTGTTTGTTTATCTACTGCAAAGATCTAGTTCACTGAGTGAATTTAAATTACTGAAGTGGTTTCTCATAATCACCACTATTGGTTTTACCATGAAATTTTCACCAATAGCCAGTGTCTCTTCGTTTACTGAAGTGATTTTCCTCATTTAATCCACTGGATTTTTCTTTATCTTGTCGCCACAGATTCGGTGCTCCAAGTCTCTATTTTTCTGCAGTTTTGGTGCTTCAAGTCTCTATTTCTTCACAGTTTACCGCCGTGGTCGCTGGTCGGAGGCTTTTTCCTCTGTTCCATCGACTCCCCAAGTCTCATTGTTGCCGCAGTATCAGTACTCCTTAGATCACCAGCATCGCGATGGCTTCTTCATCGGCGGTTGGAGGATTCTTCTTTTATCCCATCTACGCTCTTATCCATAACTAACACATCGGCGATCAGGAGCAGTAATAACTAATGTATCAGATCCCTTTGTTTGAACATGGCCACAATTTCAGAGGTGAAACGAACCAAATAAAACTTTATAATATGCTTGATTGTCAGCGATATCGCTATCGAAGGTCGGTAGAAGTTAAAATTAGAGCCTTTAGTCCCCTGCACCGCCGACATTGCAGAGATGCTTCATTGTAAACTCGTCGTTCAGTAGTCTGTATGTCTTTCGATCACCGATGATTCTTTATTGTTGCACTATCAGAGTGTTGTAAACTTTTTCATTTATTAGGATCCTTAGTCTGTTTTTCTTCCGCTGTTGCGGCTCCCCATTTCACTATCTTGCTGACAGCTAGTGATTCCGAGTTTCGACGCCGAAGTTTCATCTGCTCGTAGATCCCATAGTTTATTTTTCTTTCACCATTGCAGCTACTCAGAGGACTAATTCACCGCCAGTTAGTGTTTTCAAGTTTCGATTTCTGATTCTTGACATCGGCGGTATTTAGTTCTTCACATCACTGACGTTTCGGAACCTTTTAGCCTTGTCCCGTCGCTACGTAGTCTTTAGTTCTTCCGATCACTGAAGATTTCATCTATTGTCACACTATCCGAATGATCCTTGTCATCGATCGGAAGCTATAGTCTTTCTTCTTTCCATAGTTGCGGCTCCGCAGTGAACTATTTTGCTGCCGGTTAGTCTTTAGCACCTCCGACGCCAAAGTCTATATTTCCTTCATAGTTGCGGCACCTTTGGGAACTAACTCACCGATCTGTTAAATTTTTCAAATCCCAAACTGATTTCGTTGGCGATCGAAACTCAAAACCTCTCTCCATCGGAACTCCCAATTGTTATTTTCTCCACAGTTGTAGCGCATTTGGGAACTAGCTTGCCGATTTGTAGGCTTTAAAACCTCCGATTGCTATTAAAAATGCTTCGATGGTGTTCAAAGAGTTTCAGCAATACATCGATTGGTCGAAGGGGTCTTCCACCTGCTACTTATCTTCCATCTTTCGGTGGCTAATGAGATGTTTCGATCCTCGCACAAGCCACCAAAAGCTAGAACTTGTGAAATTTTTACCCAAATAAAAAACAGAGGCTTTCAAACTGTCAGTGATATTCATATCTTTCATTGCATGAGTTCATTTCTTCATACTATCAAAACAAATTAAAACAAATTTATTTTGGGAGATAACATCTGGCTCCTACTCAGGGATGGGAACCTCCCTATGAGGTCCCAAGAACCCTAGACCAAAATGCCTTTCCCTAAAAGAAACTAAGTAACTTAACACTATTCTTTATAGTTCCATTGGGCATGGAGTCTTATTCTGAAGGGAAAGAAACCTACTATCTATTAATTTACAATCATAAGGCCTCAGAGCATCAGAAATAGAGTTTCAGGAACCGCCCATTTACTGGGCCATCAAATACCTCTTCACCTTCTAGATTCAACAATTTGAAGGTGTTATTCCCATATACCTTGTCTATAACAAAAAGGCCAATCCACAAAGAGTCAAACTTTCCATGCTTCCCCTTGTCATGTCTGACAGCATCCCACTTGAGGACCCAATCTATGACCTGGAAGTTGTCTGCATTTGCTCTTTTGTCAAATATGCCCTTTATCCTCTGCTGATGAGCGTCTGATTTTTCTACAACTTGCTCCCTGATCTACTGTAACTCCACCAAATCCATCATCCTTCTCATCATATCATTTGGTTCATCTTCCTCTTCCTAAAAGAACTTTGCCACTGGAAGGGTGAGCTGGATAGGAAAGATGGCCTCAGTGCCATAAACTAACTTAAATGGAGAAGTCCCTATGGATCTTTTTTCTGTCACCCTATCAACCCATAAATCAAACTTAAGCTTTGAATACCAACTTTCCTAATTTGTCTCTAGCAGTTTCCTTATGATTCTGACTAAGATTTTGTTGGATGACTCAGCCAGGCCATTGCCTTGTGGGTAATAGGATGTGGATCGCACCAGTTGAATACCCATTGATTCACACATTTTAACTAATGCTCCAGCCTTAAAAGCTTGTGTATTATCAGTCACTAATCTTACTGGGCAACCAAATCTACTGAAGATGTTATCATATAAAAATCTCATCATGACTTGGTGAGTGGCATTTCTGGTGGGTATTTCACCTGTGAAATCTAGACCCCATTGCAAGAAAGGCCCATTCACTGTAATAGGACTAAGGGGCAAGGATTTGAGCTGCTGCTTCCCTACAAATATTTGACATTGGTCACAGGCCCTTACAAAAGTGCATACATCAGCAAAGAGGACTGGCCAATAGTATCCTGCTTTCAAGATCTTTTGGGCTGTGGTTTTCCAGTAGTGGTGGCCTCCACATGTACTGGAATGAAAGTGATCCATGACCTGCTCTGCTTCCTTTGTATCTAGACACCTTAGTAAAATTATAGACTAATCCCTCCAGTACAACAGTTTGTTAATTATGCAAAACTTAATAGATTTCAACTTAAGAGCTCATGCTTGGTTAGAAGTGAGATCAGTAGAAACTTCTAATTTAAGCAAAAATTGAATGATACCTGAGCACCACTCACATGAAGATATGTTCTCAGCTACTGGTGGACTGTCATTCTGATCTTGATTTACTTCTGTTTCTACTGCTACCATAGTCTACATCTTTTCTGGTCCAACACATGTGAAATTTATTCCCATCAGCTCACAGTTTTCTTTCGCCACGAGTTTGGCAAGACCCAATCCCTTTACCAGCTTGGTGGGTTTCACCTCTACGTCAAAATCAATGAGTTTAGCAATCCACTTAGCTCTCTTCCCATCAATGTTAGGTTGAGTCAAAAAATCCTTCATAGCAGTTGAAGGGGCATATGCAATGACCTTTGCATGGAGAATATAGATTCTGAAAGTCTTCAAAGATTTTATGAGAGCGTAAGCCTAGTTCTCAATTGGGTCATACTTCAGCTCAACATCTCTCAGGGTTCTTCTGAAGAAAGCAATTGGATGCTCAAGAACTTCATCATTCTTTTGTAATAGTACAGCTACCACTGCGTCATAAGATGCGAAAGAGAAAATGTAAAAACCCTTAGTGTAGTCAGGACTAATCAGGGTTGGGGCCTCCATGATGGATTTATTAATGTCTTCAAAAGAATTTCTTGCCTAGTTGGTCCACTTGATTTCTGCATCCTTTTTTAGCATGGCTATTATGTGTTTTAACAGCTCAGAGAAATTTGGAATGAATCTCCTGACAAAGTTTATCTTGCTTAAAAAGGATTGAATGTCTCTTTTTGATCTTGGTATTGACATCTACTGAATTGCTTGCACTCTTATCGAATTGATCTTTACACCTTTAGCTGAGACTATGTGGCCTATGAGCTTTCCTTCATTGAGTGAAAACTGGGACTTCTTGGGATTCAGTGATATTCCATACCTTCTACACTTCATAAATACCTTCGTTAAATGCTACAAGTGGTCATGGTGGTTGTGAGAGTAAACTGTTAATTCATCCAAATATATCAGCACAAATTTATCTTTTAGCCCTACAAAATCTAGGTCCATAGCTATTTGAAAAGTAGCCCCAACATTTATTATCCCAAATGGCATTTTAGCATACATGAAGGTGCCCTAGGGGGTAGTAAAGACAGTCTTCTCTTTGTCATATGGGTGCACAACAACTTGGTTGTATCCAGAGAAGCCATCAAAGAAGGACATGAACTTGGCCCCTGATACTCTCTGTAGCAGATGTTCCATCTTGGGCAGTGGATAGTTGTCTTTTTTGGAACACTTATTCAGGTTTCTAAAATCCACACACAACCTGATTTCTCCATTTTTCTTTCTCACCACTACTAGATTTGCAATCCACTTGGAATATCTGATAGAAATTATGATATTGGCTTTTAGGAGCTTGTGGATCTCTTTCTCAATCACTGGAAATAGAAGAGGGTTGATGGGTCTCAGCTTCCATTTGAAAGGAATGGTGTCCTTCTCCAAAGGAATCCTGTGTTGGATGATGTTGGTGTCATATGTTTTTAGGTCACTATACTCCCATGCAAAGACATCAGCAAACTCTTTTATCAAGCTGCAATATCCAGACTTCTGTTCAGCAGTCAGCCCATTGGATAGATTTATTAGCTTTGGATGGCTTTGACTACCTTTGTTCAGCTCTTGGACAACAGGATTTAGCTCTCTTTTGGCCGGCTTGAAAGGGATGTCATTGTGATCAAATAATTCTTCTAACGGTACTAGACCTTGGGGTATGTAGTTGCTGGGAAATTAGACAATATTGTGCTCAGTCACTTTATCTTTTAACTTGAGCTGCTTGGATTCCTCCAGGTTAAGGTTTTCCTGGTCTATGTGTATGTCCGGGAATTCATCCACCAACTGAAGGAATTTACTAAGCTCCCCATCATTTTAAAACGCCCTCCAAAATTTTACATTTTCTGGTACAGAGGGTCTGTACTTGACCTGAACATCATAGTTGAGCTTAGGGGGAAAAGGAGGAACAAAAGGACTTGTGGAGACTACTAGGGAATCAACTAGGTGATTCAAATTCCGAGGAATATATGAGAGTTCAAAAAACATAAACGAGTCTCTGAGTTTCCATACCTTGTCCCTGTAGGCCTTCAATCTAATATTTTTCATCTGAAAAGTGTTGTTTACCTGTTGTATGATCAGGTTTGTGTCCCCAAAAATCTTCACGCACATGATCCCCATCTCTTTGGCCACCTTAACTCCCAGCAACAAGGATTCCTATTCTGCTACATTGTTGGTGGTTTTGAAATCGAGCTTATATGACAAGTGAATGCTTTCTTTAGATGCGGAGACCAACATGACACCCGCGTCTGCTGAGCTTTGGGTGCTAGCTCCATCGAAGTACATGGTCTAGATCACTGTTTCGACTTCTTCTGGCTATGGACTGGTGGGCTTAGTGAGCTAAACCGACGTCTGCTGATTATCATCAATTTCCAAAATACAGGATCCAAAATCGGTGTCCATGGCGTAAATTGGGTGATTCACTGAGCGGCTCTCTTTGCTTATGATGTATGCTAGCAAATTTTCTTTGTATAGCCGCTTAGTTTCCCCTCCAAACATGGGAATGGTAGTATATGTGAGATCCATATGGAGGGTGCTGCCTAATCTTTTGCTCCATGACCGGGATAGCAAGAGGCCAAATTTTGGGGGAATATCGGCCACTACGATGTCCATCCTTACGCTTTTTGAAGGCAGTTGCATTAAGTTTACAGCAAGGTCCTTGATGAGGCCCAAGCACTTGACCTTCCTGGATTCAAAAGAGAATAAATTGTGGTAGGGCTTGGTAATGCTGAGGCTAATCTCATCCATAACAGCTTTTGGCATTAGGTTGTGAGAGGCTCCTGAATCCAGCAAACAGTTGTGGAGGATTTTATCATGGATGTTTAGGGATATATAGAATGGTGGGATGGAGTCATTTAGGTCTTCAATAATGGGGCCCAAGGTTACAACAAAATTGTTATCTTGCAGGTTCACAAATTCAGAGTCAATGTGCATCTTGGGCTGAAGGGAATTCAGAATGGAGGTTTTGAATGCATCATTCTTCATCAACTCGATTAAAGGGAAAGGGATTTTCAGTTTTTGAATTTCTGACTCGAGGTTGAAGGAATAATGTAGCTTATCTGGAAATATTACCTCATGAGCTATAGGTTTGAGTTGGACTTGATCAGGTGTGAATGAAAGTGTTGGTTTATGCAATGCTTTGGATGGGACAACTACTTTCTTTGTTAAAACAACGACCTTTCTAGTAGGTGCAGCAGACTGCTTGATAGGTACAACGTTCTTCTTGAGGGGAGAAACCAACCTGGACCTCAGTTGGTAACCTCCTTGATCATTAGCCTGATAAACAACCTCTTCAGTGATCTGCTCAGCAATCAGGGCTTCATTATATTCTACCTGTGTCAGAAAAGAATAGTCCACATCATCGTCCATGTAGTGGATATTGTCTTCAGCTTCTCCTTCATCTTCAATGAATTCTGGCTCTTCTTCTAATACAACATTTTGAAATGGATCTCTTATCCTCTGGTCTTCCCCTTGATTTCTCTCCCTTCTAAGAATTTGAACATGGGGGTTTCCCCTCACTGGCAGATGTCCTTGGTCCTTCAACTTAGACATTTTAGTAGTCAGGATGTCTAAAAGTTTGGTCATTTTTTCAAGCTTGTTCTCTGATGCAAAAGCCCCACCATAGTCTACTGACTGCTTTCTCCTGTCTACCTTCCCTTTGACCTTCTAAGATGCTAGAATGTTTGACTCTACCTCTAGGGAAGCATCCTGCATAAGTGATAAGGAGGGAGACATCCTTTCTCTGAGAAGTAGGTAGAAGTTAGAGTCAAAGGCATTGGCGTAAGTTATCATAGCTGAGGTACCGGTGGGCTTAATATCAGTGGGGATCTTGCTGTACATGTTGTTGAATATCTTGGTAAAGGTTGAGACAAACTCCCCATTTTCTCTTTTCAGGTTGCTGAACTCTGTGATGTAGTAGAGGTGGTCTCTCCTCTCTCCCCAATGTTTCAGGAAAATTTCATCTAGGGCCTCTATGCCTGCCACTGACCCACCAGGCAGTTCCTTAAACCACTTTCTAGCCTGGCCATCTAGGCTTTGCACAAAGACTCTAGTTCATACATCCTCTTGTTCTATATTTATATTTTCAGCATAGCTATAAAAAGCCTCTAGATGTTCTTCAGCAGTGAAATCCCCTTCCCTTGTACAATTAGGAATATACTTGAGATAATCCCCAGTAGGCATCATTGTGAGAGGATTTGGAAAAACTAGGGGTGCATACCTAGCTAATAGGATCCTTTCCATCTTGGACAATGGAGGGGTGGCCATATTGGAAATGGGTATGGACAAGAATGTGGAAGGCAGCACTGATGAGGATATTTGTTGAGAAGGCGGTGATATACTTATCCCAGTGGAGTCACCACAGATTGGATCTTCACAAGTAGCAGTTCTTGAAGATGCCTAAGCCCTATATTTTTCTAATATATCTAAAAATTCCTGGGAATTAACAGTTTCAGCAAAAGAAAAATCAGCAGAAAGATTTCTTGAAATACCTGATGTAGCTTTTTATGCAGCAGTGCTGGTCTGTCTTAGTAAAGCCCTAGCTTTGCTCAAAATTTCTTTTGGATCTGAAACTGGTGTTGTTGGTGGCCCCTTTGGGTTTGCTCTAGTACTTGATCTTCTTGAAGCCACCTTATATCAATGGAGTTTCTAGATAGATTATTACAACTATAATAATGTCTAATCCTTGTCTATCATCAAAGCATGGATCTATATCGTCACCCAGGAAAGCTGAGCTTCAATCTCCTCTCACTGGAAACAACGCCACTTTGTTATCACTCCAGGAAACTCCTCTAGGTTGTATATCGAGGATGCCTAGTAACTTAAAATGTTTTTGGGTCATCTAGTATGGATCAAGACGGATAACCTATTTAACCTCCCACTCTCAAGACATGCATGAGGCTCACTCAATCACAAGGCTTTTAGTTCCAACTTGTTCAGTAGTTTGACAAAAAGATGCAGGAATGGAGAACTCACCAAGCTAGCAGACTTACATGCATAACACATGAATACAAATGGCTAAAACCTGACAAGGATGGTACTTATCAATCAAATTGCATAAACTTACCAATAGGATGATAGCTATTGGCTTTTAATTAACTTGAAATCACCTAAATGCACATTCAGGCTTAAGTACAGTAATTATAAGGAATATGGCTAAACAAATCACAACAAAAGGGCTCGTATTATGAATAAACCAATTGAGATGCTTGCTAATAGGATAGGCTTACAAATCCTCCGAATCAAACCTTTATTATTAAATTAATCATGGGATTTATAGCCTCTTACAAAAATTACCGATCCTGAAAATCCGATCTGTTTACATAAAAAATAATTGAAAGTAATAGTTTTTTCTAGATTAGGGCTTCAAATGCTTGCTAACTATTTGTTTATCTACTACAAAAATCTAGTTCATTGAGCGAATTTAAATGACTGAAGTGGTCGCTGATAATCACCACTGATGGTTTTACTGTGAAATTTTCGCCAACAGCCAGTGTCTCTGTGTTTACTGAAGTGATTTTCCTCATTTAATCCGTTGGATTTTTCTTTATCTTGTCGCCACAGATTCGGCACACCAAGTCTCTATTTTTCCACAGTTTCGGTGCTCCAAGTCTCTACTTCTTTGCAGTTTACCACCGTGGTCGCTGATCAGAGGCTTTTTCCTCTGTTCCATCGGCGCCCCAAGTCTCATTGTTGCCGCAGTGTTGGTGCTCCTTAGATCACCAGTGTCGTCATGGCTTCTTCATAGGCGGTCGAAGGCTTCTTCTTTTATCCCATCTGCGCTCCTAATCTCAGTGCATCAGTGTTCTCCATAACTAACACATCGCCGATCGGGAGCAGTAATAACTAATGTATCGGAGCCTTTTGTCTAAATGTGTCTACAATTTTGGAGGTGAAACGAACCAATTAAAACTTTATATGCTTCACTGTCAGCCATATCGCTATCGGAGATCGATAGAAGTTAAAATAAGAGCCTTCAGTCCCCTGCGCGACTGACACCGCGAAGATGCTTCATTGTAAACTTGTTGTTCAGTAGTCTATTAGTCTTTCGATCGTCAATGATCCTTTATTGTCGCGCTATCAAACTGTTGTAAACTTTTTCATTTATCAGGAGCCTTAGTCTATTTTTCTTCCGCCGTTGCGGATCCCCATTTCACTATCTTGCCGACGGCTAGTGATTCCGAGTTCCAACATCAAAGTTTCATCTGTTCGCGGACCTCGTAGTTTATTTTTCTTCCACCGTTGTGGCTACTTAGAGGACTAATTCTCCGCCGGTTAGTGTTTTCAAGTTCTGATTTCTGATTCTTGACTTTGGTAGTATTTAGTTCTTCACATCACCGATGCTTCAGAACCTTTCATCCTTGTCCCGCCGCTACATAGTCTTCAGTTATTCTGATCACTGAAGAGTTCATCTATTGCTGTGCTTTCAGAATGATCCTTTTCACCGATCAGAATCCGTAGTATTTCTACCTTTCGTAGTTGCAGCTTTGTAGTGAACTATTTTGCCATCGGTTAGTCTTTAGCACCTCCGACGCCAAAGTTTCCATCTACTCGTGGAACCCACAGTCTATATTTCCTCGGTAGTTGCGGTGCCTTTGGGAACTAACTCGTCGATCTCTTAAAGTTTTCAAATCCTGAACTAATTTCGTCGGTGATCGAAACTCAAAACCTCTCTCCATCAGAACTCTCAATCATTATTTTCTCTGTAGTTGCGGCGCCTTTGGGAACTAGCCCACTGATCCGTTGTTATAGCGGATTTCATCACTCTAGGTGAATCACACTTTGTATGGCCTTCCCCTATCCCACTGCAGACTCATTAGACCCTATGGACCATTTTTTGTCCTTTGATGTTTCCTTGATAATCCCTAAAAACATATGAAAAATGATATACATGGCTTTTAAACCTATAACCGCGTACAGACACGGTTTTGACCCATATAACCGCGTACATCAGGATGTGTGCATAATCCAAATCCTTTTGGATTTTTCCTTGACATGGATCTGACTCATTTGACTCCTGGACTTCCATATGCCTTGAGATCACTCGGATTCGACCTTTCATTATCCCTTCGAAAGCTATATAAGGAACTCCTTGGTACAATGAAGGCAAGAAGAGAGAATTGAGAGCAAAGAAACTACAGTCCATTGTTGCTGAAACTTATGCTTGAGTCTGCATCCCTTTGTCCCTTGGAGCACTTTTGTGTTCTTCCCAAGCTTTCGTTTTGCTTGTGAGCTTGCTATTGAGAGATGGAGGATTGAAGTGGTGGAGGCCCAAATGGGGGATTCAGTTTCTCCGGTTCGCAGACATGCCGTCAGAGGTTGTATCTATCTTGTAATCTCTAATTTATATTAATAGAAATATATTTTCCTATCCAATGATGTGTATTTGAATGAATATTTTATCCATGGGAATATGTCAAATGCTTTTACATTATTGATTATATATGCTAGAATAGATCTAACACCATGATATATAGTATGCTTGTATTGTTTACTTGTTGTTGAGGAAGTAATATATCAATTCAAGCTGAAGATTGGAAAGCTCAATGGGGATCTACTTCAACCGTCTGGAATAAGGTACAAGGTCTGATCCTTTAGTGTTAGACATTTAATTTCTATTGCATATTGGAAAGGATTGATTTCTATTAATATAAATCAGAGATTACAAGATAGATACAACCTCTAACGGCACGTCTGCGAACCAGAGAAAATGAATCCCGCACTTGGGCCTCCACCACTTAAATCCTCCATCTCTCAATAGCAAGCTCACAAGCAAAAGGAAAGCTTGGGAAGAACACAAAAGTGCTCCAAGGGACAAAGGGATGCGGACTCAAGCATAAGTTCCGCCAATAATGGGCTATAGTTTCTTTGATCTCAATTCTCTCTTCTTGCCTTCAATGTACCAATGGGTTCCTTATATAGCTTTCAAAGGGATAATGAAAGGTCGAATCCGAGTGATCTCAAGGCATATGGAAGGCCAGGAGTCAAATGAGTCAGATCCATGTCAAGAAAAACTCCAAAAGGATTTGGATTATGCACACATCCCGATGTATGCGGTTATATGGGTCAAACCCGCGTATGTACACGGTTATAGGTTTAAAATCCGCGTATATCATTTTTCATATGTTTTTAGGGATTATCAAGGAAACATCAAAGGACAAAAAATGGTCCATAGGGTCTAATGAGTCTGCAGCGGGACAGGGGAAGGCCATACAAAGTGTGATTCACCTAGAGTGGTGAAATCCGATATAACATACTCAGAGATAGCTTGAGTGAAATCCTATAGGGCTTGCTTGAGTGCATCGAAGGATACTCCCTTTGAATGGGATGAGCGAGCCCAGGAGTCCTTCGATGCACTCAAGCAAGCCCTAGCATCAGCCCCGGTGATTAGTCCTCCGGATTATAGCCGTGATTTTCTATTATATGTGGCCGCGTCCTTAGAGATGATTGGTATGGTTTTGGTTCAAGAGGATGAGGAGCCGAAACCTTATTGATGCAGAGATTCATTATTCTCATGTCAATAAGCTTGCTTTAGCTACCGTACATGCAGTTCAGCGTTTGAGACATTATATTCTCCTTCGCCATACCTTGGTTGTGGCCCATGTCAATCCGTTTCAATTCATCCTCACACGAAGGATGATTGGGGAAAAGTATAATAAATGGATTGTCATTCTGCAAGAATTCGATCTCGAATTTGTTTCGGCAAAGTCGAAGAAGTCATTAATTTTTGCAGAGCTTATATCGGATTTCCCGAGTGAGGCCGAGGAGTTGGTTTGTGAAGATACGTTTGTTGACAAACACATCTTCTTAATCTCAACGTCTGACCCATGGTATGGGGATATCATAGTATATCTGCAAACACAGAGGACCCCTACTCAGCTCTAGCGAGATGAACGATGACGATTACGTCATGTCTCTAAGAACTACCTTATAGTGGACAATACTTTGTACCACCGTGGGGTAGATTCCATTTTACAACATTGCTTAACTCATGAGGAGGCTGAGGTTGTGCTGAATGATTGCCACGGAGGGGCGTGTGGTGGTCATTTATTTGGGCTTTCTACAGCTCAAAATATTTTGAGAGCGGGTTATTTCTGGCCGTTGATCTTTAAAGATTGTGTTGATGCAGTCAAGAGGTGCCACCCTTGCCAGGTGTTTGCACATAATATGCGCTCGAAACCTACCCCATTACATCCCATTATCACCACCAGTCCCTTCACTAAGTGGGAGCTCGATTTTATGGATTGCAACCCAGCTTCGGGTGGGGGGCACCATCATATTATAGTGGCTGTTGATTATTTCACGAAATGGGCTGAGGCTATGCCTACAGTAAAATCTGACGATGAGACAGCTGCTCACTTTGTGTTCAACCAAATCATTACTTGGTTCAGGATTTCGAAAGATCTTGTCACTAACCATGGCTCGCACTTTCAGAACCGTATGATGGAAGAGTTGGAATCCAAGTTAGGGTATAATCAAGAGCACTCCTCTTCTTACTACCCTCAAGTGAATGGATAGGTAGAGGCAGTGAATAAATCACTCAAATCTATTCTCCAATAAACCATTACACAAAGCAAGACGAATTGGCATATTATGTTATACCCTGCTTTGTGGGCATATCGAACCGTGGTTAAGACTGCCACTGGTTTTTCTCCATATCAGCTTGTACATGGAGTGGAGTCGATATTGCTGGTTGAATGCAAGATTCCTTCGTTGAAGCTAGCTGTGGAACTCTTACCAGACACTTCACCTTTGGAGGAGCGTTTGGTTCACCTTGAGAAACTTGATGAGCAGCGTTGAGATGCCTTCGTGGCTCTAGAGGTTAATAAACGTCACGTTAAGGTCCAATATGATAAGTCTATCCATCCAAGAGTGTTTAGTGAAGGAGACTTTGTCCTTTTGTGGGATCAATCGAAAGAACCCTTGGGGCCAGGGAAATTTAATCCTATGTGGCATGGTCCTTATGAGGTCAAGCGTGTATTAGAGAAGGGTGCCTATGAGTTAGTTGATTACGAAGGCACAGCTTTGGTGGAGCCTAGAAATGGGCTCTATCTCAAAAAATACAATGCATGATCTTTAGCCAAGGTTGCTTGTTGTATATTATTGTACAGCTTTGCATAGTTAGGTATTTTCTTATCGTGATCGGGTTTGTGATTAGTTTCCGTTTCTTTTGGCACATGTCAATGGAATCTTCCACCTACATAGGATTCGTGAATGGTGCAAGCCATCACACTCAACACTCAGCCTCTGTTGCTTGGGTGATTTATACTCCTATGGGTCAGGTATTGTCGTCAGGAGGTGTATGTCTACGACCATATTCCAACAATGTTGCTGAATATAACGCCGTTATTGAGCTTCTATGGGATGCCATTTCACATGGCGTTATATCTCTTGAGGTACATCTTGATTAAGAGTTAGTAGTGTCACAGCTTAATGGTTTGTACCATGTTAGAGATCCGACGTTATTGATAAGGTTCTTACGTGTGAGATTGTTAGAACGACAATTTGATAGTATAACATATATACACATTCCAAGAAACAGTAATCAAGTTGTTGACTCATATGCTAACTACGTGTTAGACTGGCATTTGTTTAATTCATAATAAATTAATCTCAAACATTTTTTACACATGTAAATAAATAAATCGATCACCATAAAACCTTTTTATATATACATAAAAAATGTGGTAATACATAGTGTCATTTACAAAAGTGGGGCTTTTAAAGCCACCATCATATAATACATGGTCGTACAAAACATATACACTCCCAGGTGTCTAATCCTGTGGAGGAGGAGGGTTGTGATCATGGAACGTCACCACGACTCTAGCTAGCTGTCGAAATAAATGCACCCATGCGCGTGGTACACCCACCACCTGTCGCTGCATGGCCTCAGGCAAGTCCTCGACTTGTGCCATGGGAACTCTATGAGTCAGTCTCACAAAGTTTGTATGAATGATCTAGAGCATTCGCTTCGCATCCAAACCCATGATGTCATCTCCTCTTCCCCTCCATCTATGAAGAGGGAAGCCCTCTGGTCGCGGTGGTCCCACATTTGCACATGAATGGTAGATGTCACTATGTGTTGTTGCGTAAAAACATGTCTTTTTGATTCCACATAATCAAGAAAATACAAAAAAAATTAAATAACTCAAAAATTTTAAAAAGAGTGAGAGTCGAGATTCGGTACCTATCTCACCATATGCCAATCCTGGTGGCAATGGCATGTCCCGATCCCCCCGGAAATCTATCCCCCCATAGGGGTAGTCATCTATGGCAACAATCTGTCATCGCCAGCATGGAAAGAAGTCAACTAGATATGGGTTGGCCACCCTACCACCCCCCAGTCTGCACATAGCATCTGCCTAATGCCGTTGGGCTAGATCTCGAACCCTGTGGAGAGGAACATCCACTCTAAGGCTCAATCTTGGAACACACTCAAAGAAAAACGTGCTCAGAATGCTGCTGAACCTGAAGTTTCGTATCCTACCTGCCTTGCACTCACTGAGCTTGTGTTTCATGTTGCTCAGTAGTGTAGTACTCTAGTCAAAGATAGTCGGTCTCATACACTCCACCACATAGAACATTAATGGCCGCGAGGCCTGATGGAGTGATTCTAAGCCTGCTATCCTGCCTAGTGTCAGTAGTATGGCATTTAGGCCTAGCACCTGTATAGCATTGGTGGGGACTTGGCTCCCCACCTTCTCCATATCTGGGTAGCAGTACACGGCTATGTACTCGTCGATAGTAAAACCACCTCCTGGCCCACTTCGGGAATGAAGGTTCACCACCTCCCCTCGTCTAAATAGACCTGTGATAAAGTATATGTCTTCCACCTCTATGGTGAGAGACATCCCATCAATCCGGAAGGACTCTGAATCTGGATCCCAATAGTCTACCAGCATCTGTAGCAGTCTTGGTTTGGCCCTCAAACCACCAAGACACCAAAACTTGTAGAGTCCGCAGGTACAAAGAGCTTGTTGAGCCATTACGTCGGCCCTTACTGCTTCCTCTAATTCATCATGCTCACACTCTCTTCACTCTAGCACCATCCTGCAAGAAAAATTGCCAAATTTCCCATTAGATTCTTGTAAAATCTTATGCGTAGCCTCATACGTGACTGTTTTGCAAACAGCCACGTATGTACGCAGGTTTTATCCCCTTTTCTACGTATAGCCAGCCGTATACATGAAAAAAGTCTCGATATCCATGTGGGCCGCATCGCTCATGTAGAGATGGCCTTAAAAACTTCATTTAACCATGAAAATCAACAAAAAATATATCAAAATGTAAGAGGAGAGCATGAGTAAATACCTAGAAGAAACGGTTGTGAATTCCGTCGACTGGATCTCTTGGAATTTGCAGTTTAAAATCAGAGCTCCAATGGGTAAAAGTTTCAAATGATTTATATTTTTTACTATTTATAGAAAATGTTTCAAATATTTGAAAATTTTTACCCCCTTTCTATAGTTTCGACATTTTCTAACCATTTTGGACCGTTTTTGACCTAATGTGTTATGTAGAAGACCCTTTTCAGTGTCGTTTTAGCCATTGGATTGACCCATTCATGCCGATCTCAGGTATCATGTCTAAACTAGAATATAGGTTAGGTTCAACACCGTTTGCATTTCACATGACCTTATGACCATATCACTACAACCTTAGGTATGAACCCACTCTATTATGTCACAGAACCTTCTTACTACTTTAGAAGTGGCATGATGTGAGTGGTAGAGCTTCACCTTACATGGGTACCCTAGTTAGCACCTTATTTGCATTTGGTGCCCATGCCGACGTTTTCTCCTTTAGGGTGCGGGAGTCCACTGTATAGTACTGCCATGACATTTCACAAGAGCCTCATACTCCTCTTGATCTTATGCTGGGCTATTTCCCTCAGGACTCCCCTATGTCAAGTTGTGAATGCATTATCATGAGCTTTGTTTGCCTTATTGAGCTTTATGCCAGCTCTCCTGACATTGCGTTTCAACCATATAGCCCGAGCTTGTCTCATGTCTAGCCATACAGAGCCATTTTTATATCCTTCGCAGCTTGATTTCCCTTTTTACCGGGAGGGGATTTTCCCCCAAGTGTCGATATCCTACACATGTATCCTTGCATTGATCATAGGTATGTTCCACTGCTTGGAACTAGTTTGTTTTCCCTTATGATACTCGTCTCCTCCTAGTTTGTAACTATGAAGCTAGTTTATTCTTTTTTCAAGCTTTTCAAATAACTAAAAAAGTCCAAAAAAATCAAAAAACCAAAAAGCCGAACAAGGAAAGATGTTATCTTTGGCAGTTGTTGAGTTGTGTCACCTTTGAACATAGCACTGTATATCACATCCATTGGTTGGGTTATAGTTTGACTTTAGGAGCTGTACTCATTTATTTGAGTTTATCTCCACTGACTAGTTAAGCTTCCAGTCCCTATGGAGCCTCTGTTGATGCCTCCTGTGTCACAGAGATGTCCCAGTTTGTATATCGAGTCTATGTTGCCTTCATTCAGTCACCATACGCCGTTATGCTCTTGTTCGAAGGAAGTTGAAACTTGATTCGGCCATTCCTCAGTTATCTTGACTTTGCATGTCGGCCATTCCTAGTATAGTTACTGGTTCATGCACCTTATGATCGAGTCCTTCCACATTATACAACTTTGCTGAGTACCTCGTGTTGGATGATGGGGGATGACTTAATGCCCTCCTTCCAACGGATTTCATCCCATCGACTTCAGATCATTCATTCTAGGATTGGAATCTAGAGTCCTTTTAAGTGCCTTGAGACTTGTAGTCATCAGTGGCATGTTCTCTCGCCATCGACAGTTTCTTGAGAATACATCAATGTGCCCTGATCGATGGATCCTCTCAAGTGTTCGACCTCAACACATTTATTCACACTTGTTAGTTTGCACTCTAGTACCTTGATTCCCCTTTTCATTATTGGTGGGTGATCTCACGTCTGTTAACGGTATACATCAATGACCGGTAATCAGACGATGGACTATTATGTTCGACCTCGACACCTCTATTCACATAGTAGGACATGTACTTATAGTGGTTTGTGTAGAAGACTTTCCGGATTGGTGGAATCTCTTATATGCTACCTCCTTGATCGTGTCGGTGTTCATGATATTTCAGCTCTCGTGACTTGATTCCAGTGTATGTCAGATATTTCCAGCCACTATGGAGATCTTGATCTATTATATATCTTCAGCCATTTTGGAGATCATGGTCCTTTGTATATCTTCATCATGGAGATTCTGATCTATGTATATTGTACGTGGCAATGAACACATATGTGATATCATGTATTATGCCTATTCATGGCCGTTGTACTGTTATGTATCCGAGACTGCTATATGTACT
>LPNX010540684.1:0-92563 GCA_001517045.1 Pseudotsuga menziesii | reverse complement strand
TCCACTTCTGGGATGGACTTATAATGTATTTCGGCCATTGTATGACCCCTATGACCTCACACATTAGGGGGCATCTGTTATAGCGGATTTCACCACTCTAGGTGAATCACACTTTGTATGGCCTTCCCCTGTCCCGCTGCAGACTCATTAGACCCTATGGACCATTTTTTGTCCTTTGATGTTTCCTTGATAATCCCTAAAAACATATGAAAAATGATATACGCGGATTTTAAACCTATAACCACGTACATACGTGGGTTTGACCCATATAACCGTGTACATCGGGATGTGTGCATAATCCAAATCCTTTTGGAGTTTTCCTTGACATGGATCCGACTCATTTGACTCCTGGCCTTCCATATGCCTTGAGATCACTCGCATTCGACCTTTCATTATCCCTTTGAAATCTATATAAAAAACCCCTTGGTACATTGAAGGCAAGAAGAGAGAATTGAGAGCAAAGAAACTATAGTCCATTGTTGCCGAAACTTATGCTTGAGTCTGCATCCCTTTGTCCCTTGGAGCACTTTTGTGTTCTTCTCAAGCTTGCCTTTTGCTTGTGAGCTTGCTATCCAGAGATGGAGGATTGAAGTGGTGGAGGCCCAAGTGGGGGATTCAGTTTCTCTGGTTGGCTGATGTGCCGTCAGAGGTTGTATCTATCTTGTAATCTCTAATTTATATTAATAGAAATATCTTTTCCCGTCCAATGATGCGTATTTGAATGAATATTTTATCCATGGGAATATGTCAAATGCTTTTACATTATTGATTATATATGCTAGAATAGATCTAACACCATGATATATAGTATGCTTGTATTGTTTACTTGTTGTTGAGGAAGTAATATATCAATTCAAGCTGAAGATTGGAAAGCTCAACGGGGATCTACTTCAATCGTCCGAAATAAGGTACGAGGTCGGATCCGTTAGTGTTAGACATTTAATTTCTATTGCATATTGGAAATGATTGATTTCTATTAATATAAATCAGAGATTACAAGATAGATACAACCTCTGACGGCACGTCTACGAACTGGAGAAATTGAATCCCCCACTTGGGTCTCCACCACTTCAATCCTCCATCTCTCGATAGCAAGCTCACAAGCAAAAGGAAAGCTTGGGAAGAAAACAAAAGTGCTCCAAGGGACAAAAGGATGAAGACTCAAGCATAAGTTCCGGAAACAATGGACTATAGTTTCTTTGCTCTAAATTCTCTCTTCTTGCCTTCAATGTACCAAGGCATTCCTTATATAGCTTTCAAAGGGATAATGAAAGGTCGAATCCGAGCGATCTCAAGGCATATGGAAGGCCAGGAGTCAAATGAGTCGGATCCATGTCAAGGAAAACTCCAAAAGGATTTCGATCTATTCTAAATCCTTTTGGATTTTTCCTTGTCATGGATCCGACTCATTGTACAAACTTGACTCTAACACCATGACATATATTATGCTTGTATTGTTTACTTGTTGTTGAGGAAGCAATATATCAATTCAAGCTGAAGATTGGAAAGCTCAACGGGGATCTACTTCAACCGTCCGGAATAAGGTACAAGGTCTGATCCTTTAGTGTTAGACATTTAATTTCTATTGCATATTGGAAATGATTGATTTCTATTAATATAAATAAGAGATTACAAGTCAGATACAACCTCTAATGACATGTCTGTGAACCGAAGAAATTGAATCCCCCACTTGGGCCTCCACCACTTCAATCCTCCATCTCTCGATAGCGAGCTCACAAGAAAATGGCAAGCTTGGGAAGAACACAAAAGTGCTCCAAGGGACAAAGGGATGCAGACTCAAGTATAAGTTCCAACAACAATGGACTATATTTTCTTTGCTCTCAATTCAATCTTCTTGCCTTCAATGTACCAAGGGGTTCCTTATATAGCTTTCAAAGGGATAATGAAAGATCGAATCCGAGCGATCTCAAGGCATATGGAAGGCCAGGAGTCAAATGAGTCAGATCCATGTCAAGGAAAACTCCAAAAGGATTTGGATTATGCACACATCCCGATGTATGCAATTATATGGGTCAAACCCGCGTATGTACGCGGTTATAGGTTGAAAAGCCACGTATATCATTTTTCATATGTTTTTAGGGATTATCAAGGAAACATCAAAGGCCAAAAACTGGTCCATAGGGTCTGATGAGTCTGCAGCAGGACAGGGGAAGGCCATACAATGTGTGATTCACCCAGAGTGATGAAATCCGCTATAACATCCATAGGCTTTCAAACCTCCGATTGCTGTTAAAAATGCTCCAATGGTGTTCGAAGAGTTTTAGCAATGTGTCTATCGGCTGAAGGAGTCTTCCACCTGCTATTTATCTTCCATATTTCGGTGGCTAATGAGATGTTCTGATCCTCACCCAAGCCATCGAAAGCTAGAACTTGTGAAATTTTTACCCAAATAAAAAACAGAGGCTTTGAAACTGTCAGTGATATTCATATCTTTCATCTCATGAGTTCAATTCTTCATACTATCAAAAAAAATTTTAAAAAAAATATTTTGGGAGATAACATCTGGCTCCTACTCGGGTATGGGAACCTCCTTGTGAGGTCCCAAGAACCCCCTTTCCCTAAAAGAAACTAAGTAACTTAACACTATTATTTATAGTTCCATTGGGCATGGAGTCTTATTTTGAAAGCAAAGCAACCTACTATCTACTAATTTTCAATCATAAGGCCTTAGAGACTCATAAATAGAGTTTCAAGAACCACCCATTTACTGGGCCATCAAATACCTCTTCACCTTCCAGATTCAGCGATTTGAAGGTGTTATTCCCATATACCTGGTCTATAACAAAAGGGCCAATTCACAAAGAGTCAATTTTCCATGCTTCCCCTTGTCCTGTCTAACAGCATCCCACTTGAGGACCCAATCTCCGACCTGGAAGTTGTCTGCCTTTTCTCTTTTGTCAAATATGCCCTTTATCCTCTGCTGATGAGCCTACAATTTTTCTACAACTTGCTCCCTAATCTGCTGTAACTCCATCAAATCCATCATCCTTCTCATCATATCATTTGTTTCATATTCCTCTTCCTGAAGAACTTTGCCACTGGAAGGGTGAACTGGATAGGAAAGATGGCCTTAGTGCCATAAACTAACTTAAATGGAGAAGTCCCTATGGATATTTTTTCTGTCACCCTATCAGCCCATCAAGCAAACTCAAGCTTTGAATCCCAGCTTTTATGATTTGTCTCTAGCAATTTCCTGATGATTCTAACTAAGCTTTTGTTGGATGACTTAGCCAGGCCATTTCCTTGTGGGTAATAGGATGTGGAGCGCATCAATTGAATACCCATTGATTCACACATTTTAACTAATGCTCCAGCCTTAAAATCTTGTTAATCATCAGTCACTAATCTTACTGGAAAACCAAATCTGCTGAAGATGTTCTCATATAAAAATCTCATGATGACTTGGTGAGTGGCATTTCTAGTGGGTACTGCTTCTATCCATTTGGTAAAGTAGTTAGTGGCTAGTAAGATCTATTTATGCCGTCCACTAGAATATGGATTTATTTCACCTATGAGACCCCATTGCTGGCAAGGCCCATTCACTGTAACAGGCCTAAGGGGCAAGGATTTGAGCTGCTGCTTCCCTACAGATATTTGACATTGGTCACAGGTCCTTACAAAAGTGCATACATCAGCAAAGAGGACTGGCCAATAGTATCCCACTTTCAAGATCTTGTGGGATATGATTTTCCAGTAGTGGTGGCCTCCACATGTACTGGAATGAAATTGATCCATGACCTGCTCTGCTTCCTTTGTATCTAGACACCTTAACAAAATTCCAGACTGATCCCTCCAGTACAACAGTTTGTCAATTATGCAAAACTTAACACATTTCAACTTAAGAGCTCATGCTTGGTTAGAAGGGAGATCAAGAGAAATTTATAATTTAAGCAAAAATTGAATGATACCTGAGTACCACTCACATGAAGATATGTTCTCAGCTACTGGTGGATTGTCATTTTGATCTTGATTTACTTTTTTTTCTACTGCTACCATAGTTTGCATCTTTGCTGATTTGATACATGTGAAATTTATTCCCATCAGCTCACAGTTTTCTTTGGCCATGAGTTTAGCCAGACCTAATCCCTTTACCAGCTTGGTGGGTTTCACCTCTACATCAAACTCAATGAGTTTGGAAATCCACTTAGCTCTCTTCCCATCAATGTCAGGATGAGTCAAAACATCCTTCACAGCGGTTGAAGGGACATATGTAATGACCTTTGCATGGAGAATATAGATTCTGAAAGTCTTCAAATATTTTATGAGAGCATAAGTCTGGTTCTCAATTGGGTCATACTTCAGCTCATCATCTCTCAGGGTTCTGCTAAAGAAAGCAATTGGATGCTCAAGACCTTCATCATTCTTTTGTAATAGTACAACTGCCACTGTATCATAAGATGCAAAAGAGAAAATGTAAAAACCCTTGGTGTAGTCGGGACTAATCAGGGTTGGGACCTCCATGATGGATTTCTTAATGTCTTCAAAAGAATTTCTTGCCTGGTCGGTCCACTTGATTTCTACATCCTTTTTTAGCATGGCCGTTATGTGTTTTAACAGTTCGAAGAAATTTGGAATGAATCTCCTGACAAAGTTTATCTTGCCTAAAAAGGACTAAATGTCTCTTTTTGATCTTGGTATTGACAGCTGCTAAATTGCCTCCACTCTTACTAGATCGATCTTTACACCTTCAGCTGAGACTATGTGTCCTAGGAGCTTTCCTTCATTGAGTGAAAACTGGGACTTCTTGGGGTTCAGTGATATTCCATACCTTCTGCACTTCAGAAATACCTTCCTTAAATGCTGCAAGTGGTCATGATGGCTGTGAGAGTAAACTTTTAAATCATCCAAATATATCAGCACAAATTTATCTTTTAGCCCTACAAAAGCTATGTCCATAGCTCTTTGAAAAGTAGCCCCAGCATTTATTAGCCCAAATGAGATTTTAGCATACATGAAGGTGCCCTAGGGGGTAGTAAAGACAATCTTCTCTTGGTCATCTACGTACACAACAACTTGGTTGTATCCAGAGGAGCCTTCAAGGAAGGGACATGACCCTAGCCCTTGATACTCTCTACAGCAGATGTTGCATCTTAGGCAGTGGATAGTTGTCTTTTTTGGAACACTTGTTCAGGTTTCTAAAATCCACACAAAACCAGATTTCTCCATTTTTCTTTCTCACCACTAATATATTTGCAATCCATTTGGAATATCTGATAGGGATTATGATCTTGGATTTGAGAATCTTGTGGATCTCTTTCTCAATCACTGGTAATAGAAGAGGGTTGATGGGTCTCAACTTCTATTTGAAAGGAATGGTGTCCTTCTCCAAAGGAATCCTGTGCTGGATGATGTTGGTGTCATATATTTTTAGGTCACTATACTCCCATGCAAAGACATCAGCAAACTTTTTTATCAAGCTGCAATATTTAGACTTCTGTTTAGCAGTCATCCTAGTGGATAGATTTATCAGCTTTGGATGGCTTTGGCTGCCTATGTTTAGCTCTTGGACAACAGGATCTAGCTCTCTTTTAGTCGTCTTGAAAGGGACGTCATTGTGATCAAATAGTTATTCTAACGGTACTAGACCTCTGGGTATGTAGTTTGCTGGGCAACTGGACAATATTGTACTCAGTCACTTTATCTTTTAACTTGAGCTGCTTGGATTCCTCCAGGTTAAGGTTTTCCTGATCTATGTGTATGTCTGAGAATTCATCCACCAACTGAAGGAATTTACTAAGCTCCCCATCATTTTCAAACACCCTCCAAAATTTTACATTGTCTGGCAGAGAGGGTCTGTACTTGACCTGAACATCATAGCTGAGCTTAGGGGGCAAAGGAGGAACAAAAAGACTTGTGAAGACGGCCAGGGAATTAGCTAGGTGATTCAAATCATGAGGAATATATGACAGTTTAGAAAACATAAATGAGTCTCTGATTTTCCATACCTCGTCCATGTAGGCCTTCAATCTAATATTTTTGTCTGAAAGTGTTGTTTACCTGCTGTATGGTGAGGTCTGTGTCCCTAAAAATCTTCACGCACATGATCCCCATCTCTTTAGCCACTTTAACTCCCAGCAGCAAGGCTTCGTTTTCTACTACGTTGTTGGTGGTTGTTAGGGAGATCAAGATGACACCTGTGCTTGCTAAGCTTTGGGCTCTAGCTCCATCAAAGTACATGGTCTAGATCTCTATTGTGACTTCTTCTGGCCACGGACGGGTGGGCTCAGTGAGCTGAACCGACGTCTGCTGATTATCAACAATTTGCAAAATATAGGATCCGAAATTTTGGTGTCCACGTTGTAAATTGGGTGATTCATTTAGCAACTCTCTTTGCTTATGATGTATGCTAGATGATTTTCTCTATACAGCCGCTTAGTTTCCCCTCCAAACATGGGAATGGTAGCATACATGAGATCCATCTGGAGGGTGCCGCCTAATCTTTTGCTCCACGACCAGGACAGTAAGAGGCCAAACTTTGGGGGAATATTGGCCACTATGATGTCCATCATTACACTTTTTGAAGGAAGCTACGTTAAGTTTACATCAAGGTCCTTGATGAGGACCAAGCACTTGACCATCTTGGAGTCAAAAGAGAATAAATCGTGGTAGGTCTTGGTAATGCTAAAACCGATCTCATCCATCACAAATTTTGGCATTAGGTTGTGAGGCTTCTGAATCCAGCAGACAGTTGTGGAGGATTTTATCATGGATGTTCAGGGATATATAGAATGGTGGGAAGGACTCATTTAGGTCTTTGATCATGGGGCCCAGGGTTACGACAGGATTTTCATCTTGTAGGTTCACAAAGTTAGATTCAATGTGCATCTTTGGCTGGAGGGAATTCAGAATGGACGTTTTGAATGCATCATTCTTCATCAAATCAATTAAAGGGAAAGGGATTTTTCAGTTTTTGAATTTCTAACTCAAGGTTGAAGGAATAATGCAACTTATCTAGAAATCTTACCTCATGAGCTGTAGGTTTGATTTGGACTTGATCAGGTGTGGATGAAAGTGCTTTTTTATGCAATGCTTTGGATGGGATGACTAATTTATTTGTTAAAATAATGACCTTTCTAGTAGGTGCAACAGACTTCTTCACAGGTACATCATTCTTCTTGAGGGGAGAAACCAACCTAGACCTCAGTTGGTAACCTCCTTGATCATCATCCTGATAGACAGCCTCTTCAGTGATCTACTCAGCAATCAGGGCTTCCTCATATTTTGCCTTCTGTGTCAAAAAAGAATAGTCAACCTCATCCTCCATGCAGTGGATATTGTCTTCAGCTTCTCCTTCATCTTCAATGAATTATGGCTCTTCTTCTAATACAACATTTTGAAATGGAGCTCTTATCCTCTGGTATTCCCCTTGATTTCTCTCCCTTCTGAGAATCTGAACAGGGGGGTTTCCTCTTCTATAAGGATTAAAATTTGGGTTTCAAGGAGCAAAGTCACTTGGCCCCTTACCCCTCACCGGAAGATGTCCTTGGTCCTTCAAATTAGGCATTTCAGTAGTCATGTTTTCTAAAAGTTTGGTCATTTTTTCGATCCTGTTCTCTGATGCAGAAGCCCCACCATAGTCTGCTGGATGCTTTCTCCTATCTACCTTCGATTTGACCTTATGAGATGCCAAAATGTTTGACTCTACCTCTAGGGCAGCATTTTGCATAAGTGATAAGGAGGTAGACCTCCTTTCTCTGAGAAGTAGGTAGAAGTTAGAGTCAAAGGCATTGGCATAAGTTCTTGTAGCTGACGTACCAGTGGGCTTAATCTCAGTGGGGATCTTGTTGTACATGTTGTTGAATCTATTGGTAAAGGTTGAGACAGAATCCCCATTTTATCTTTTCAGGTTGTTGAAATCTGTGATGTATAAAAGGTGGTCTCTCCTCTCTCCCGAATGTTTCAAGAAAATGTCATCTAGGGCCTCTATTCTTGCCACTGACCCAGCAGGAAGTTCCTTAAGCCACTTTCTAGCCTGTCCATCTAGGATTTGCACAAAGACTCTAGTCCATACATCCTCTTGTTCTATATTTATATTTTCAGCATAGCTATCAAAAGCCTCTATATGTTCTTCAGCAGTGAAATCCCCTTCCCTTGTAAACTTAGGCATATACTTGAGATAATCCATAGTAGGCATGGCTGCGAGAGGATTTGGCAAAACTAGGGGTGCATACCTAGCTACTAGGATCCTTTCCCTATTGGACAATGGAGGTGTAGCCATATTGGAAATGGGTATGGACAGGAATGTGGAAGGCAGTACTGATGAGGATATTTGCTGAGAAGGTGGTGGTATACTTATCCCAGTGGAGTCACCAGGGATTGGATCTTCACAAGAAGCAGTGGTTAGAGATGCCCAAGCCCTAGATTTTTCTAATATATCTAAAAATTCCTGGGAATTAATAGTTTCAGCAAAAGAAAAATCAGCAAAAAGATTTCTTGAAATACCTGATGTAGCTTTTTGTGCAGCACTACTGGTCTGTCTTAGTAAAGCCCTAGCTTTCCTCAAAATTTCTTCTGGATCTAAAACTGGTGTTACTGGTGGCCCCTTTGGGTTTGCTCTGGTACTTGGTCTTCTTGAATCCACCTTATATCAATGGAGTTACCATATAGATGATTACAACCGTAATAATTTCCAAACCTTGTCTATCATCAAAGCATGGATCTATGTCATCTCCTAGGGAAGCTGAGCTTCAATCTCCTCTCCCCGACAACCGTGCCACTTTGTTATCACTCCAGGAATATCCTCTAGGTTGTATATCGAGGATGCTTGGTATCTTAATTTTTTTTGGGTTTTCTAGTATGGATCAAGCCGGATAACCTATATAACCTCCCACTCTCAAGACATGCATGAGGCTCACTCAATGACAAGGCTTTTAGTTACAACTTGTTCAGTATTTTGACAAAAAAGTGTAGGAATGGAGACCTCACCAAGCTAGCAGACTTACACACATAACACATGCATACAAATGGATAAAACTTGACAAGGATGGTACTTATCAATCAAATCACATAAACTGACCAATAGGATGACAGCTATTGGCTTTTAATCAAATTGAAATCACCTTAATGCACATTCAGGATTAAGTACAGTAATGATAAAGAAGATGGCTGAACAAATCACAACAAAAGGGCTCATATTATGAATAAACTAGATGAGATGCTTGCTAATAGGATAGGCTTACAAATCCTTGGAATCGAACCTTTATTATTAAATTAATCATGGGCTTTATAGCCTCTTACAAAAATTACAGATCCTGAAAATCCGATCTGTTTACGTCAAAAATAATTGAAAGTAATAGGGTTTTTCCAGATTAGGGATTCAAACCCTTTCTAACTATTTGTTTATATCCTTCAAAGATCTAGTTCACTGAGCGAATTTAAATGACTGAAGTGGTCGCTGATAATCACCACTGATGGTTTTACTATGAAATTTCTGCTAAGAGCTAGTTTCTCTGCGTTTACTGAAGTGATTTTCCTCATTTAATCCACTGGATTTTTCTTTATCTTGTCGTCACAGATTCGGTGCTGCAAGTCTCTATTTCTCCGCAGTTTACCGCCATGGTCATTGATCGGAGGATTTTCCCTCTGTTCCATTGGTGCCCCAAGTCTCATTGTTTCCACAATGTCGGCGCTCCTTAGATCACTAGTGTCGCGACGACTTCTTCATTGACGGTCGGAGGGTTCTTCTTTTATCCCATCTGCGCTCCTAATCTCACCGCATTGACGTTCTCCATAACTAACACATTGACGATCGGGAACGGTATTAACTAATGTATCGGAGCCTTTTGTATGAAAGTGGCTACGATTTTGAAGGTGAAATGAACCAAATAAAACTTTATATGCTTGACTGTCGATGATATTGCTATTGGAGGTCAGTAGAAATCGAAGCCTTTAGTCCCCTGTGCCACCAAAACTGCGGAGATGATTTGTTGTAAACTCACCGTTTATTAGTCTATATGTCTTTCGATTGCCGATGATCCTTTATAATTAGAGGAATTTTGGGGTCTAAAATGGGCCTCCTAAGGAAAATAATAAAATAATAGTTAAAATAATAAAATAATATTGATTAATTTTGTAGGAAGAAAGAAAAAAACTACTTTTTGTGTTCGTATTTTCGACATATCTCCCTGTGTTTTTACTCAAATTTCAATTGGGAGAGCTCGTTGGATGTGGAATTTAATTCCACATCCAATGAGTACCCACACTGCATACTTTTGATGGACCTTGCTACCCCAAAAACAAGAAATACCTGAAAAAATGTGATGATGACATCATCATCACGTTTTTTCAGGTATTTCTTGTTTTTGGGGTAGCGGGGTCCATCAAAAGTATGCAGTGTGGGTACTTGTTGGATACGGAATCAAATTCCGCATCCAATGAGCTCTCCCGATCGAAATTTGAGTAAAAACACAATGAGATATGTCGAAGATACAAACAAAAATAGTAGTTTTTTTTAATGACAAATATGTCAATTCAACCATTATGGCTGACTTATTTTATTGAAATTCTATTGGTTCTTGAATTCCAACTCACAAAAACTTATTTTGGCACGTTTTCTTATAAGGCCCATTTTAGACCCCAAATTTCCTCTAATGTTATCGCGCTATCGGAGTTTTGTAAACTTTTCCATTTGTTGGGAGCCTTAGTCTATTTTTCTTCCACCGTTGCGGCTCCCCATTTCACTATCTATCTGACGGCTAGTGATTCCGAGTTCCGACGCCGAAGTTTCATCTGCTCGCGAACCTCATAGTTTATTTTTCTACCGCTGTTGCGGCTACTCAGAGGACTAATTCGCTGCCGGTTAGTGTTTTCAAGTTTCGATTTTTGATTATTGACTTCGGTGGTATTTAATTCTTAACATCACCGATGTTTCAGAACCTTTCAGCCTTGTCCCGCCACTACGTATTCTTCAGTTCTTCCAATCACCGAAGAGTTCATCTATTGTCACGCTGTCAGAATTATCCTTGTCATTGATCGAAAGCTGTAGTATTTCTTCCTTCTGCAGTTGCGGCTCCGTAGTGAATTATTTTGCCACCGATTAGTTATTAGCATCTCTGACGATGAAGTTTCCATCTGCTCGCAGAACCCACAGTCTGTATTTCCTCTGTAGTTGTGGTGCCTTTGGGAACTAACTCGTTGATCTATTAAAGTTTTCAAATCCTGAATTGATTTTGTTGACGATCAAAACTCAAAACCTCTCTCCATCGAAACTCTCAATCGTTATTTTCTCTGCAGTTGCGATGCCTTTGGTAACTATCTCGTCGATCTGTAGGCTTTAAAACCTTCGATTGCTGTTAAAAAATGCTCCGATGGTGTTCAAAGAGTTTCAGCAATACGTCTATCGGCTGAAGGGGTCTTCCACCTGCTATTTATCTTCCATCTTTTGGTGGCTAATGAGATGTTTTGATCCTCGCCGAAGCCACCGAAAGCTAGAACTTGTGAAATTTTTACCCAAATAAAAAACAAAGGCTTTCAAAATGTTAGTGATATTCATATCTTTCACCCCATGAGTTCAATTCTTCATACTATCAAAACAAATTAAAACAAATTTATTTTGGGAGATAACACATTCATTCATAAATCATCAATATTTTATACATACATTTGAATCCATCAATATTACAAGAGTTTACAACAAGGTAGTGGGGAAATGACACTGTTTTTTCATTATTGAGCAATAATACATGAGATTTCTTGTCCTTTCGACCTGATATATTTCTTAATTTGAATAGAATAGAATTTACATCAGAATTCAAAATACTGGATCAAGAGAAGCTCCCTCAAAGAGATGAATAGCTCACCAAATGCGCCTCACTCCATAGAGATGAAATATGGTGAGAAAAATTGAGATGAAAAGAAGAACAAGATGAACTTGATATGTCCATGAGTTGCTGTAGCTTGCACCTATAACTTGTGACTCCATTTAAGCTCCTTGAAATACCTGAGTTTCCTCTCCAAATACCAACTAGGATGGGAATCTTTCACCCTCGAAATTGGCTAAGGAATGAACTAGTCATTCACCAGCTCTCTCTCTTGACAATAAAAATTTTCACAGATGATCAAAAGGGCCTTCTCATGTCTGATCCCTACATTTTATAAAAATTATTGGTATTCTAAGGTTCCAAATCCATCCATAAACCAAATCCAAGTCGAATTGGTGTGGCTACTCATGCTATGCCATGTTGCATCTCTCTTCACCTTCCCTCTTCTCCCAAATTCAAGTAGGAGCCTCTTGGCCTTCTCCAACTCCCATGAGCACCCTCTAAGATGCTCTATTTAGGTCTGACATATCAGATATATCATATTTAAGCCTTCATATCTGACATGTGTCATAACTATCATAGAATCTCCATCATTGGTGTCATATATGTCATAAATGTAAGGGGAATCTAATCAAGTGTCCATGAAACTCCCATTTCGCCCTTCCTCTCCCCATATAAGTTACAATTCATCCCAAAATCAGCCTATGAAGTATATGGACAAGTATATTAACCTTATAATCCATCCAAAAACATTAGGCTTCCCATAGATTCAATATTGCAAGAGGAGGATTCCATTTAACATAGGAATTCTATCTTGAGTGGGCCCCATAGTCTCCATGTGTCTCCATTCTCCATAGCGATTTCATTTTTTAATTGCATTCATTTAATTAAATCCATTAAATAAATATTTATTCCTTATAATGTATAAACACCATTTATTAGCTCCCTTATTAACTTCCCAATGTTTCCACCCAACCTAGGGAACTAGTAGGATTGATGGAATTTTCCTGCTATGCAATTATTTGAATGGGGGCATTACAGTCCTCCCCACCCAATATTGCTTGTCCTCAAGCAATTTCAGATTTGTATTCTTCAAAATATTATCCTCTTCCCATGTGACATCTTCACTTGGCATATCCTTCCATCTCACCAAGCATTATTTGATTGTTCTTCTCGTCAATATTTTCTCCCTTGTCTTCAAAACCTTTTCCGGAATAAGTGTGAGTTGTCCTTCATCATCCAAAGGAGGGAGTGTATCTGAAATAAAAATTTGCTGACCAATAGCTTTTTTGAGACAAGAAATATGAAATATATTATGAATTTTACTCCCTTCCAGAAGTTCCAACTCATATGCTACTTCTCCAATCTTTCGGATTACCTTGTAGGGCCCATAGTATCTTAGCTTTAGATTTCCCGCTCCATTATTTTATAGCTGATTTTACCACTCCAGGTGAATCACACTTGTATGGCCTTCCCCTGTCCCTCTGTAGACTCCTTAGACCCCTTGGACCATTTTTTGTCCTTTGATGTTTCCTTGACCATCCCTAAAAACATGTGAAAATTAATACACATGACTTTTAAACCTCTAATCGTGTATATACGCGGGTTTGACCCCTAAAACCATGTACATCAGGATGTGTGCATAATCCAAATCCTTTTGGTTTTTTACTTGACATGCATCTGACTCACTTGACTCCTAGCCTTCCATATGCCTTGAGATCACTCAGATTTTACCTTTCATTACCCCTTTGAAAAGCTATATAAGGAACTATTTGGTACATTGAAGTCATAAGAGAGAATTGAGAGAAAAGAAACTATAGTCGATTGTTGCTGGAACTTGTGCTTGAGTCTGCATCCCTTTGTCCCTTGGAGCACTTTTGTGTTCTTCCCAAGCTTGCCTTTTGCTTGTGAGCTTGCTATCGAGAGATGGAGGATTGAGGTGGTGGAGGCCCAAGTGGGGGATTTAGTTTCTCTGGTTCGCAGACGTGCCGACAGAGGTTGTATCCATTGTAATCTCTGATTTTATATTATTAGAAATATCTTTTCCTCTCCAATAATGTATGTTTGAATGAATATTTTATCCATGGATGATTTCAAATGCTTATACATTGTTGATTAGATATGCTAGAATAGATCTAACACCAATATATATAGTATGCTTGTCTTGTTTACTTGTTGTTGAGGAAGTGATTTATCAATTCAAGCTGAAGATGGAAATCTCAACGGGGATCTACTTCAATTGACCAGAATAAGGTATGAGGTCTGATCCTTTAGTGTTAGATATTTAATTTCTATTGCATATTGGAAAGGATTGATTTCTAGAGTCAAGCTGTCTATTGTGGTACCCCAAGCCATAGGAATTTCTCTCTGTAACAGAATTGGCAACTCCACTGGGGAGTTCCTAGTAGTTGTCCTTTGGGGGTTTTCTATTGGCATTCAATGGCTTTGAATTGCTTTTTTTCTCTTGTTTCTGTGTCGGGTTTAGGGGCATGTTTTCCTAGTAGTGTCTGATTGGTGTGAAGTTTGTCTCAGCTTGTCTATTTGCCTTTATCTTCATGCACCTTTCTTCCTGTACACAAGTTTTGAACTCACAGTCGCGTATATACATGGGTTTCACTGCTATTTCCGCGTATACACAACATGGGTTTACTACGAACAGTCGCGTATGCACTTAGTTTTTCCTTTTAGAGGAAGTTGAATGGTGGCTGAGTGAATTTTCCTGATTGTTGAGTCTCCTGATACTGCTAGAGTCTGTATACACCTCTGTTTCCGACCAGAGACGTTTTTTTAGGGTAAAATTTCATTTTTAAAGAATGTTCTTGTCATTGCATTTTCAATTTTTTGTTTTGGGATTAGTGCATTATATTTCTTTTACCTTAGTACTTTGCTTGTGTGCTTCTTGAGTGTGCTTGCAGAATCTGGGGTTTGTAGAGCAATTCTTTTGCTTTTGTATCTCGTTTTTATTTCAAAAAATCCAAAAATATTTGCTTATCATCATGCATTGCATTTTGCATTTTGCATAGTACTTGCACTAGATTTGCTTTGGAGTATTAGTCAAGATTTCGTATAGGAAAGCTTGCATTTATCATTTGAAGAAAATTGTGCGTTTCACATAGTAGCATACCCTGTTTTTCATGGACATAATGCATTTGCATTGATTGTTAGGTGTGCATTTTGCTTCATGTTGTGTCATAACGCCATTAGTTGCATGGCCATATACCTCTTTTGAGTAATAAAGCCAATTAAAATCAACGCTTAATTAAAATGAACGACACTATTTTATTTGATAGAGTTCACCAACAAGATTAGGTTTTAGGGTCTTGGAATAGTTCATTGTGAGTAAATTCTCCAATACCACTAAACAACAACATGTATGTGTCTATCTAGGTGAGTGTGTCAAATTCCTTGGTATAACCAATGTTTCTCAGGATCCTCCTCTCAAAAGGGAGTTAAGCACGAGGCAGTGTGAGCGGTTATTGATTGCGATGACCCCTAGTCATAACTGAGTAGCACCGGAGATATTTCCAAGATTGTATTCGTATATGGGGGCTCTTTTGAGATTTTCAGGCTTTTCTAACCTACCCATACGATCAAACCCACCTGCGACTGTCTGCTTGAGCATTGATTATATTGAGGTGACCTTAATGTCCTTACGTAGGATATCGAGGGGGTACTTTGCAGGGGTTATTCTGCGGGTGTCCCAGACAGGTTGGGGTTGGACAGCACAGTCTCTTTACACGTTGAAGCTAAGGGCCACAATAACTGGTTATGTACCTCTTCTTGTTGTGTATGGTAGTCTCCAGCCTTTCCTAGGAGAGACATACCTGCTTCATTCAAGAGCTCACTTATTCTACCCTTGACTTCTTGTGTTCGGCTTTAGATTTTTTTGGTGATTGTTCTGTGCACGTTAGCTTGCCTAGGGTTTGTGTAGATAGAGAGTATTTGATATTTTTTGAGTCATTGTGGATTCGGGTGCATCTCCTCACCATTCTCATCGTTTAGTAGGACTTCTTCTTTCTACATCTCCTCCTCCTTTGGGAGCGAGAAATAGATAGTCCAGGCGGACTACTTCGCACATTGATTCACACACCATGGGAGACCATATAGAAGGTATTCCTGAACCACCTTCTCCCATTCATGTGGAATATGGGGAGTTTACTTCTAACTATGATGCTTCACCTGATTTTACTGAGTTAGATCCTGTGATTTCTGAGATAGGAACCTTTCATGATAGACCTACTTACTTTAGGGTTGATTCCCCATTGACACATCGTCAGTATGGAATGCCAGAGGATGATGAGACTCATTTTGAATCCACAAGCACTAGTTATGGTAGTTATGGTATGTCTAGTTTTCCCACACATAATTTGGCATTCCATGTCGAATCTGAGTTTGAGCCTAACACTATTCCTGGGGGCACTCTCATTCCTTACCATGTGGAGAGGTTTGGGAGCACAAGTCACATTGCACCTTCCATCCCAGCGGTGGAAGCTACATCACATATTCCTCCTAGGTATAGGGTTAGTGATCCTATTAGGATACCATATCTGAGACGAGTGACTATAGGAAATAACACGTACATAATTACACAGATCCCTTCATCCTCTGTCCCTATTTCTTCAAATTTCCACCCTCCACCTCATTCACGTGGCCCTTCAGGCTGGAACGTTGCTATGAGTCATGTCTGTACTGTGGTTACTAAAATAGTTGTGTCTCAGGTACATGCATCGCCCATTTTTTCGGGAGGTCATGGTCATACTTCTAGAGGTCATATTCCTACTTCTGGAATGTATATTCCTACTTCTGGAGCATATGTTCCTACTTACGGAGTGTCTCATGGGACATATCATGCGATGACTTATGGACCCTATTATGGGATGCGGCATGGATAGGGTTCTTCACGTTATGGGGGTGGGTATCAACAACCTACTTACTCTCCAAATTATGACTTTGTAGCTCCGAATCGTCAAGGTACACCACACTATGGTGCTTCCATGCCACCCTATACAGGTCAAACGAGAGGAGGGCACTATGGCCAAGGCCATGGTGGTTATGGTAATCAGAACTATGTGAATTAGAAGTATCAGGGAGTGGTCCATCGACCTAATCATCCTAGACTCCCTTTCCTCGCAACGTTGAATCTTCCTGACTTGTCGAGATTGATGAACGATCCTGTAGCTCATGACCCGACTTGGCCGGCTGTCCCTACTAAGCTTCTCTCGGACATACCCAAATTCAAGGGTAGACTAGGAGAGGATCCGAACAAACATGTTACTACCTTCCACCTATGGTGCTCTTTGAATTCTTTACACCAGGACTCAATCTGTTTAAGGCTGTTTCAATGCACCCTGACAGGGACTGCCGCGAAATGGTATATAGAGCTACCTAGGGGGGCATTCGCTTTGTTTTATGACCCAGTGATAAATTTTCTTAACCACTTCCAACTACCAGTGCGTTATGACGTTGGTACTGAACTCTTGTCGACATTTCGGCAGGATAAAACCACACATATCTTGGATCACATCCAAGAGTGGCATAGATGGAAGAGGTTAATTAAATCCTTTATACTACTAGAATTCCTTCTCTAATGGTTCCTTAAGTCATTATTGCCATATATAGCGAAGGATGTTTCTACATCTGGAGTGCAAAATGAGGAACAAGCCATTTTTAGGGCTCAGGAACTGGATTTGATTTATGCTCAGTCCGGTTTGTTATATGATATTATTCCCAATGCTTCACGTTCTAGTTTCTACCCTAAAGTTAAACCTGGACCACATGCTGATGGCATTGTTGGTTGTGCTAGTGCTAAACCAGTAGATTCGGTTGCAAAACAATTCTGTCAATTGTCAATCAACCAATCTGCTTCGGGACAAGCCACAGCTTCGTCTCAACCTGCCCAAACGGAGAGTGTGCTTTTAGTGCAATCATCGGACCAGAAGGGTAACTAGCAGCCCGGACGAAATAAAAAGAAGGGTAAGAATAATCATAAGGGTGGGAATAGGAATGAAAATGCTAATAATAATGAAAAGAATGCCTGTAATGCTGGGGGGGAAAAGAAAGCTAAACGTAAGGTTAAATTTCCTTACAAGTTGTGTAAGGAAGATCACCTCACTTATTTGTGCCCTCGTATCGATGAAGCCTCAAGATTCTTGGCACAGGGCCCAGCTATGCTGACTAACCCTTTATTTCACAATAAAAATATGAACTCAAGGACCCATGATCAGTTTGGTGGTTATCAAGATCCACTGGAGGGTAGTGGTCATGGTTGCATTAACATGGTACGTGCTATGAAAGTTGTGACCCATGTGAAAGACTATGGTTCGTCACAACCCAGCCTAAGGAAGGAGCCTGACCCACCAGGGACTCCTTTTCGTATTGAAAAACCTGTGGATAAACCTGAAGCTACACCTCATATTCCTAAGGGAGTCCTTAAGCGTTCAGGGCACAATCCTAATGCCCAAGCTGCCCAGAACTATTCAGTTGTCGAGGATTTGGGCCACACTCCTTGTGCGATGTCTGCACTAGAAGTACTTCAGAGTTGTCCTTCGCAAAGGAAGGCTTTGCTTTCTTCCCTTGGTGTGAATGATGATAATTCTTCCTCCATGATTAAATTTGAAACTGCAGGACTTCAGCCTTGCTTGCCTTACTATGTGTCTCTTTTGATTCATGTAGAATGTTTTAACATGACCGTCAAGCGCACTGTGATTGACAAAGGCACTGCTTCTTCGGTGATGTCTTTATTGTGTTGGAAGGGTTTAGGTTCCCCTGAGTTGTCTAAATCAGTGACCATGTTAACTGTGTTCGATGGGAGATCATTTAGGCCGCATGGGATCCTTCCTTCCCTTAATGTCCGTTTGGGAGGGAAGACTATTGCGATAGAGGTCGAGGTGGTTGATGTGCCCCTTGACTACAATCTCTTGCTGGGTAGGAATTGGATGTACAGTATGCAAGCCGTAGCTTCTTCCCTATTTCGTGTTGTATGCTTTCCATTTAATGGGAAGATGGTCATGATTGATCAAATGTCATTCAAGAATTCTTCGGTTACCGCATATTCGGGAGCTTCGATCCCGATCGTTGAGCACTCTCAACTAGCAATTGGGAGTGTGGGTGTAGACATGTATCCATCCCTCATGGGAAATTCTAGTTGTCCTACACCAATCCTTATGATAAGGTCTAGTTCCGGTGAGGCTTTGACATCTATGATATCGATGTCTTTTCACACGAGTCATATGGAAGATCCTTGGATTCTTTCTACACCGAGTACTCTGAGTGAGCCCATCGTGACGAACATGCCATTTCCTACAACTATGGTATCTTATCAAGCTAATATTGAGAGTGTTGTAGAGCCTAGTCCTTCCTCTTCGTGGATGGAGAAGGAGGACCCTTATGTGCTTCCTGCATGGGCAGTACATTCTTCTCACATGCATGATTTCCTTGATAGTGTTTTCCCTTCAGATGAAGTGATTATTGAGGCAATGTCAGGAGTTGAGCCACCATGGGAAGAACTCCATCATAGATCTTACTTTCTTCCTGAGCTTGACCGCTTGGAGTGTGAGGACTTTAGGGAGGTTCTTAGTGAGAGAATTGGTAGTCCTATGGTTCCATTAACCTCTCTCCTGGTTTGGTGGCTGATGGAAACATGGAAAATATATCTCCAACGCTTCCTATCAATATCTCTCATGATCCTGGTAGGTTAGAGAATGTCTATATTAAGGCAAAAAGTTCCCATGCTGAGATTCAATAATACATCGAGCTGTTTAAAGAATTATGTGATATCTTTGCTTGGTCTTACAATGAAATGGCAGGTATCGACCCTCACATTGTCGAACATGAGATTAAGACTTATCACAATGCTAAGCCTGTTCGGCAATGCTTGTGTGTGGTGAATCATAGGAAAGCACCCGTGATTAAGGCAGTTATAGAGAAACTATTGAAAGTCGGTTTTATCTATCCCATTTGCTTGACAGAGTGGGTTTCAAACCCCGTTCTGGTGGATAAGAAGCAGGTAGCGATCCGCATATGTACTGATTTCTGTGATTTGAATCATTCCTATCCTAAGGACAATTTCCCCACACCATTTATTGATCAGATTTTGGATGAGTGTGCAGGTAGCGAGGTTTTTTCCTTCATGGACATCTTTTCCGGATATAATCAGATACAAATTAAACCTGAGGACCAACATAAGACTACATTTATTTGTCCTTGGGGAACTTTTGCATATCGAAAAATGCCTTTTGGCCTTAAGAAAGCCGGAGCTACTTTTCAGCAGGCCATGACCTTGATCTTCCACGATCTCAAATTAATTATCGAAGTATTTTTGGATGACCTTGCTGCTCATTCTCGTATGAGAATGCGTCATTCCTATCATTTGAGATTGGTATTCGAAAGATGCCGCCATGATTTGGTCAGGTGAAATCCTTACAAGTGCATCTTTTGTGTGAAGTCAGGTTGCTTGTTAGGATTCATCGTTTCTAAAGAGGGTATAAGAGTCAACCCTTTGAAGGTTGAGGAAATACTTCAGTTGTCTCCCCTGAAAAATATTCGTCATCTTCAATGTTTGCAAGGAATGGAAAATTTCTTACGGAGATTCGTTGTCAATTTTGCCAATTTGACTAAAGGCTTCATGCATCTTTTGAAGAAATACACCACCTTTTATTGGGATGAGTGAGCCTAGGAGTCCTTTGATGCGCTCAAGCGAGCCCTAGCATCGGCCCCGGTGATTAGTCCCCCAGACTATAGCCGTGATTTTCTACTTTATGTGGATGTGTCCATGGAGATTATTGGTATGGTTTTGGTTCAAGAGGATGGGGAGCTCCAAGAGCATGTCATATACTATCTGAGCTGAAATCTTATTGATGTACAGATCCATTATTCTCATGTTGAGAAGCTTGATTTAGCTACCGTACATGCGGTTCAACGGTTGAGACATTATATTCTCCTTTGCAGACCTTGGTTGTAGCCCATGTCAATCCATTTCAATTCATCCTCACTCGAAGGATGATTGGGGGAAAATGTAATAAATGGATTGTCATCCTGCAAGAATTTGATCTCGAGTTTGTTTCGGCAAAATCGAAGAAATCGTTAATTTTTGCAGATTTTATATTGGATTTCCCAAGCGAGGCCGAGGAGTTGGTTTGTAAAGATATGTTTATTGATGAACACATCTTCTTAATCTCAACTTTAGACCCATGGTATGGGGATATCATTATATATTTATGTCCCTACTCACCTCTCACGAGATGAATGACGATGATTACATCACATGTCTAAGAATTGCCTCATAGTGGATAGCACTTTGTACCGTCAGGTAGATTTCATTTTATGACGTTGTTTAACTCATGAGGAGGTTGAGGTAGTGCTGAATGATTGCCATGGAGGGGCGTGTGGTAGTCATGTATCTGGGCTTTCTACAGCCCAAAAAATCTTAAGAGTGGGTTATTTTTGGCCGTCGATCTTTAAGGATTGTGTATATGTGGTCAAGAGGTGCCACCCTTGCCAGGTGTTTGCACGTAATATGCTCTCAAAACCTGCGCCATTACATCCCATCATCACCATCGGTCCCTTCACTAAGTGGGGGCTTTATTTTATGGATTGCAACCTAGCTTTAGCTGGTGGGCATCATCATATCATAGTGGCTATTGATTACTTCACGAAATGGGCTGAGGCTATGCCTACAGTTAAGTCCAACGGTGAGACAACCGTGCACTTTGTATTCAACCATATTATTACTTGGTTTGGGATTCCGAAAGAGCTTGTCACTGAGCATGGCTTGCAATTTCAGAATCATATGATGGAAGAGTTGGCATCAAATTTAGGGTACAAGCAAGAGCATTCCTCCTCTTACTACCCTCAAGTGAATGAACAGGTAGAAGCAGTGAACAAATCACTCAAATCCATTCTCCAATGAACCATCGCACAAAGCAAGAATAATTGGCACATTATGTTATATCTTGCTTTGTGGGCATATAGAACCGCTGTTAAGACTACCATGGGTTTTTCTACATATCAACTTGTACATGGAGTGGGGTCGGTATTGCTGGTTGAGTGCGAGATTTCTTCTTTGAAGCTAGCTGTAGAGCTCTTACAGGACACTTCCCCATTGGAGGAGTGTTTGGTCCAGCTTGAGAAACTTGATGAGCAGCGTCGAGATGCCTTGGTGGCTCTAGAAGTAAATAAATGTCGTCTAAAGGTCTTGTTAAGTCATGAATTTGTTTTCTTCAGTCTTATATTTTGCTTGTGATTTTTGTTTTAAGCTTGCTCATTTGCTTACTTTTAGGAAATTTTGGTTTAAAGTGAAATTTTGATTTTTGCTTTTAGGTTTTCATTATGTTTTGTTTTTCTTATGGTTCTGAAGGGTTCTATAGGACATATGTTGATTAAAGGTTTCACAAATAAACACTAAGATCAAATTTTACCATATAAACCTTATTTAAAATGGAATTAATGGTTAAAAAAGCACCAAATTTGGTTTTAAAACTTTCTTGTAGTGCAACGGTAAAAATTTTACACTGAGGCGCTACAAGAATATCGCGGGTGCTAAATTTGTCGGTTTTTGTGCCAAATTCTCCCATGATTTCGCTCCTGAATGACTAATCACATGTGTAGACATGTTTGATATGTGTTTCATCAAAGATAATCATGCAAACAGGTGTGGTCTATGACGTGAGGAAGATCGTGGCAGTCAAAAGTTAGGGCTCGGAAAATCATGACAGGCAGAGGAACAAGGTGAGATTGATGGGAAAGAGGTTCTCCACATAAGCATTACGAAGCTAGTGGAGAAGTGGAATGAAGAAAAATTGCTTAGAATCCAGAATTTGCAGTTGAGGAAGGAATTTAGGGTTTTCTCAGTGTGACAATTGGAAGTAAGATGAAGACTTGAGGACACCTGGACAGCTAAATTCGACATTTAGATAGTCTAAGGATCAATTTTAAACACCTGCAGCAAGCCAGGAGTCAGGTATTCTGCATGACTTTGGTCATGGCCTGCTAAATTGGGGTTTTTTCTATTAAGGCTTGTTATGTTAAATTGATTAAAGAAAACATAAATTCACGTTTTTAACAAACTCCCAACGATGAGAGATCAGTCTAAAGGGTTTTAATGAATGTTTTGGATGTTAGTAAAGTTCAGCAGCAACTTTGTCAAAGATTTGTGGTGCTCTGTTTAACCTAAGTTACCCAAGCTCGGTATAAAACATTCCTTGCATTGACAATAGAAAAAACTGTATAAAATCAAGGAAAATCAGATAGGGAAAATCCAAAGGAGAGCTGACTGTCAAAACTTTGAAAACTTGAAGAAAAAAGGTTGTTCGGTCACTAACAGGTTCTGAAAATTACACAGAAACATCATTAAGCTTTGGGAAAGTAGATGAAGAGGAGTGGGAAGACCAACAGGGCTGATCCCACTGAATTGAATTGGATATACAAGTTTCCTGGATGTGCAGAACTCTTTGAGAATGCTGGATGGTTGGACTTCTTTAAGAAGATTGATGGATATGACACTGAAGTTTCTCATAAATTTGCTCAATGTTATAACCAAGATACAGTATCATTTGACACTCTGAAATTCAAATTAACTGTAGAGTTGGTGGCTGAAGCAATAGGGGTCAATAATGAAGGAGAGCTTTGGTTCAAAAAAGTGCCATTTACCTTCAATTCCAGACTGGAGTAAGGGAGTGCTCATCCAGAATTTCAGAGCTGAATGGGTAGAGCTCATCAAGATTATACAAAGCTACATTACTTGTGAAGGGAGGTATGCTTTTGTCTTCAAGTATCATTTCAAGTTCCTACAGTACCTTGCTGGTGAATCAAGGATGAATCTCCCTTTATTCCTGTTAAAGAGTTTGCAGAAAATGTCAAGCAGGATTAAAGAGCATCATGACCACACTGCACAGTCCATTTTTCATCATGGATTGATCAAGCTTATTATCAGCACTGTTCTGCAAAGAGAAGGAAATACTTGGGACTACTTTCTCTTTTGGTCTAGGTTCCAAATTAACCATGAAGGACAACCTACCAAAATGCATGTTGATAAGGGACAAACCCTAATTAGAAAATTAGGACAAAAAGTCAAGGCTGAAGATAAAAAATGTTTCAAACTTTAGGAAGTGGCAGAAACTTCAAAGGGAGATTATGAATCTCAACAGCCTTCAGTTGACAGTAAGAGCAAAAGTTTGCTATTTGTTAAAAAGGAAGCCCAGCCTGTGCAAAATAAGGCACTAGCAGAAACACTCATGGATGAAAAAATTGTTTTCACAAAGAAGGTTGCAATAGAGGAAGAAGATACTAAGGTCCAACAACGAAGCCCAATTACCATTTTATCTAAAGATGAAGGATACTTGTTGGAAGGAGATGAGGTGACTGTCAGTGCAAAGTCTAGGGTTGGCACACATAGGGAATTCTACAGTCAAGAGGATAAGACAGTAAGGCCAAAGAAAAAGAAGATCAAGGTTAAATATATGGAGTTTGTCATAGTTATACATCAAGGAAAAACTTTGAAAATGGTGGGAGAGCTTGCCCCAGGATGGAGACCCAAAACTAGACCCAAAAACAAATTGATGCTGAACATGAAAAAGCTGCTAAACCCTAAGTTAAACACAGAAGAGGTAACTATGATTGATACTTCTTCTTTAGATGAAAAGCTATAATATAGCAAAGGTAAAAGCAAAGGAAAGAAACCATTGAAGACAGTAGAAGAGTCCAGCCTCTCCGAAACCAAACAATCAGCTGTGTTTTTGGAATTAAGAGATGAAATGTTGAAGGAACAACAGAAAGAAGAAATGGAAGCTTCTTATTCAGAAAATAAGTTGTTGATGGATGAAAATGCACCTGATGAAACAGATAGTCAAGAAAATCCAAGTGTTCATGGTGTTTCTATAGTGCTGCTTCCTGAGGATGAGGACATCTTCAGAAAGTTGAATATCCCATGGCTGCCTAGTGAGCTATAGAATACAATAGCAGGAAAGGCTTTTGACTCAGAAAAGGAAAATTTGCAAAGAACCATCAAGCATTATAAGCATCAAATGGATTACATGCAAGAAACAAATGATGGTTTGATCATAGCTAATAGAAGACTCAGGGAAGACTTAGAAGAAGTGAATGATCATTACCAAGAGCTTACTGCAGTCTCAAAAGAGGCCCTAAAAAGGAAAAGAAGCACAAATTTATAGTGTGTAGAATTGAAACTGACTGTCAAAAGCCTACAGCAGCAGAATAAGGAGCTTACAAGAATGATGACAGATATGGAAGCTGAGCAGCAGAAAGCTAGGAAAAAGGCCCAAGCCTTAGATGGGATAGCTTTATTGGTAGAAGCTGCTAAAGACCTTTGAGTATTGTTAGCTAAGTAGTTACTTGTTATGTTTTTGAGAAATACTTTATTTTGTAATTATTATTTTGACAATATCCTATTGATGAGTAGGTTAAAAACAGTTAGGGTTTAGACCCTACCTGAATTTTGAAAAACAGTATTTAGGAAGATCAGAAAGAGAACAAGGGGTTTGATTTTTGGCTAGCTTAATTAGGTCTCTTGACTTGTTTATGAGCTAAGTACTTAACTCTCATGTGTATTTGATGAATAAAATTATGAAATATATGATCCATATTGCCCTTCAGTCTGTGTTCTGGCTTCATTTCTAGCTTGTTTAGCTACATAATTGATAATTTCATTGCTGGTTTATAGTCTTTAGGCTTGTAATGCTTGTCAGTTGTGGATGAACTTCAAATTTATGTTCTGTTGGTACATGGTTATTATATTATGCATCTATGTTCTTCTTTACTTGTGATTTAGTTCCTATTTGTCTTATGAATGTATTCCCTTTTGTCACCAAAATTTACAACCAGAAACACCTTTCAAAACCCTAAAACCTAGTTTTGTTTGATTGAATATTTGAGATTGTGTTGGCTTGTTTCTTTGTAGTCTGGAAACAATTTCTGGCACAAACAGGTCCAATATGATAAATCTATCCATCCAAGGAGGTTTAGTGAGGGAGACTTGGTCCTTTTGTGGGATCAACCGAAAGAACCCTTGGGGGCAGGAAAGTTTAACCCTATATGGCGTGGTCCTTACATGATCAAATGTGTGTTAGATAAGGGTGCTTATGAGTTAGTGGATTATGAGGGAATGAACTTGGCAGAGCCTAGGAATGGGCTATATCTCAAGAAGTACGATGCATGATTTTCAGCCAAGGCTGGTTATTGTATATTATTGTATATTTTTGGATAGGTAGGTATTTTTCTTATAGTGATTGGGTTTGTGATTAGTTTCCGTTTCTTTTGGCAGATGTCAATGGAATCTTCCACCTACATAGGATTCGCGGATGGTGCGATTCGTCACACTCAACATTCAACCTCTGCTGCTTGGGTGATTTATACTCATATGGGTCAGGTATTGTCTTCAGGAGGCATATGTTTTTTCCATTAGGGTGTGGGAGTCCATTGTATAGTATTGCCATGACATTTCGCAAGAGCCTCATACTCCTCTTGATCTTTTGCTGGCCTATTTCCCTCAGGACTCCCTTATGTCAAGTTGTAATTGCATTATCATGAGATTTTCTTACCTTATTGAGCTTTATGCCAGCTTCCCTGACATTATGTTTCATCCATATAGCCCAAGCTTGTCCCATGTCTAGCCATGCATAGCCATTTTATATATCCTTTGCAGCTTGATTCCCTATTTTTATCGAGAGGGGATTTTCCCCCGAGTGTCACTATCCAACACATGTATCCTTACATTGAGCATAGGTATGTTCCACTACTTGGAAATAGTTTGTTTGCCCCTATGACACTTGTCTCCTCCTAGTCTGTAAGTATAAAGCATTTTTATCCTTTTTCAAGCTTTTTAAATATTTGAAAAAGTCCAAAAAAATAAAAAAACCAAAAATCCGGACAAGGAAAGATGTTATCTTTGGCAGCTGTCGAGTCGTGTCACCTTTGAACAGAGAACTGTACATCACAGTCGTTGGTTGGGTTTATAGTTTGACTTTAGGAGCTGTACTCGTTTATCTGAGTTTATCTCCACTGGCTGGTTAAGCTTCTAGTCCCCATGGAGCCTCTGTCAATGCCTCCTATGTCACAGAGATGTCCCAGTTTTGTATATAGAGTCTATGCTACCTTTATTCAGTCACCATACGTCATTATGCTCTTGTTTGAAGGAAGTTGAAACCTGAGTCAGCCATTCCTTAGTTATCTTGACTTTACATGTCAGCCATTTCCGGTACAGTTACTGGTTCATGCACCTTATGATTGAGTCCTTCCACACTATACAGCTTTGCTGAGTACCTCGTGTTGGATGACGGGGGATGCCTTAATGCCCTCCTTCGAGAGGATTTCATCCCATTGAATTTAGATCATTTATTCTGAGATTGGAATCTAGAGTCATTTTTTAATGCCTTGAGACTTGTAGTCATCAGTGGCAGGTTCTTTCGCCATCAACAGTATTTGGGAATACATCAATGTCCCCTGATCGATGGATCCTCTCAAGTGTTTGACCTCAACACATTTATTCACACTTGTTAGTTTGCACTCTAGTACCTTGATTCCCATTTTCATTATAGGTGGGTGATCTCGCATCTGTTAACGGTATACATCAAAGACCGGTAATCAAACGATGGACTACTATGTTCGACCTCAACACCTCTATTCACATAGTAGGACATGTACTCGTAGCAGTTTTTGTAAGACCTTCCATATTGGTGGTATCTCTTATATGCTACCTCCTTGATCGTGTCAGTGTTCATAGGATTCCAACTCTCGTGACTTGATTCCAGTATATGTCTGACATTTCCAGCCATTATGGATATCTTGATCCATTATATATCTTTAGCCATTATGGAGATCATGGTCCTTTGTGTATCTTCACCATGGAGATTCTAATCTATGTATATTTTACATGGCAATGACCACTTATGTGATATCTTGTATCATGCCTATTCATGGCCATTGTACTCTTATGTATCCGAGACTGCTATATGTATTTGCAGTATGTGTAGAGTTGTATCATTGTACTATGTTGATTGGGTGGTTGGTATTCCATTTGGGATCCTTCATCACTCCACTTCTGGGATGGACTTATAATTTATTTCGGCCATCGTATGACCCCCCCGACCTCAGACATTAGGGGGCATCTGTTATAGTTGATTTTACCACTCCAGGTGAATCACACTTGTATGGCCTTCCCCTATCCCTCTGTAGACTCCTTAGACCCCCTGGACCATTTTTTGTCCTTTGATGTTTCCTTGAACATCCCTAAAAACATGTGAAAATTAATACATGCAACTTTTAAACCTCTAATCACGTATATATGTGGGTTTGACCCCTAAAACCATGTACATTGGGATGTGTGCATAATGCAAATCCTTTGGAGTTTTCCTTGACATGGATCTGACTCACTTGACTCCTGGCCTTCCATATGCCTTGAGATTGCTCGGATTCAACCTTTCATTACCCCTTTGAAAATCTATATAAGGAACTTTTTGGTACATTGAAGGCATAAGAGAGAATTGAGAACAAAGAAACTATAGTCCATTGTTTCCAGAACTTGTGCTTGAGTCTACATCCCTTTGTCCCTTGGAGCACTTTTGTGTTCTTCTCAAGCTTGCCTTTTGCTTGTGAGCTTGCTATTGAGAGATGGAGGATTGAGGTGGTAGAGGCCCAAGTGGGGGATTTAGTTTCTTCGGTTCGCAGATGTGCCGACAAAGGTTGTATCCATTGTAATCTCTGATTTTATATTATTAGAAATATCTTTTCCTGTCCAATAATGTATGTTTGAATGAATATTTTATCCATGGATGATTTCAAATGCTTATAATTTGTTGATTATATATGCTAGAATAGATCTTGTTAGAATAATCAACCCATAGTTTACCCATTTAGACATTAATTTAATTATTTCTGTCTTATTAGCCTAGTTCATGTGTCCCACCTTGTGCAAGTTGTCTTTTACCTATCCATAGTGGTAAAACTTGCCTCATTTTACTCATGTAGCACATGGGAAAGCCCAAGGAATCAAATCTACTTTATTCCTGGCCTCCTAGGAACCCTTCTGCTTTTTCTGATTTATTCCCTACTTTTTCAGTGTTTTAAGGCAAATAGAAAAGCTAGACTAGGTGAGGTGAACTAGTTTTTTGTCCTCTTCTTCCTCCACTCTTTTCTCCATGCAAAAGCATGTATGAGATTCCATTCCACCACTCTTTAGCTTGCCTAAGCCATTTTTCTAATTCGTGAGATCCATGACAGATTTGGGATCAGCTTTTTACACCTATGGGGGATTTGGTTATTTTTAGTAAGCCTGCTTTATGCTAGATTTGAATTGCTCCTCATGCATTCGAATCCCTGATGTATGTTATTTATTCAGCAAAATATGTTATTACAGGGTTGGCTATTGTACACTGATTTAATACAGTTTAGTGTTCAGCTCCAATTTTCAATCTCTTTGTGAGTGATTTTGCATGATCAATTGTTAATTGTTGTGAGTAAAATTAATCTATCACCTAGTTCAATTTCCACATGGTATCAGAGCCATTGTTGGTTGTTTCTATCCTTCAAAAATTGTTTTTCAAGTTCGACATCAGACTGGGAGCCTTCAACTGACAGCCGGGACAAATTTTCTAAGCTATGGATCAATCACAGAAAACTATCTTGACTCCTTTGAATTTCTTTGAATGGAAAGCAGAGATGGAGATACTGTTGAGAGTGAAATGCCTCTACAAGATGACTATGGCAACAGAAGTAGAGCCCAATGCAGCTACAGAGAAGATAAAATGGCACAACAGGAGGGATGAGGCTTATGGCCTCCTATGTCTAAGTATTTCCAGAGACCTCCTTTTCCATCTCGATGGATTGACATCACCGAATGAAGTATGGGAGAATATTGCTGATATTTTTGGAAAGATAGATGAGATGAGGGGACATCAAATCGAAAATGAGCTGATTTCTCTGAGTCCAACGAGCTTTGAATCCATGCAACTATATTTCTCCAAGTTCAAAGCACTAGTTTTGCAGCTGAAACAGTGTGGTATCGAAAAGAAAGATGATCAGCTCGTACTGGCCATCCTCTCGAAGCTGGGCCCTAATTTTTTAGTGTTTGTTTTGACCTTCTATGCCACAAAACTGACAGCTCGAACCTGGAAGATGCCTAGCCTTGCAGATTTCATGGAATCTCTCACACAAGAGCAGGACAAGCTGGTGATGATGGGCACCATCAAACCATCCAAAGATCAAGCTTTGATTGCTGGAGATTCAAGGGTGGATTCAAAAAGCAAAAAGAAAGCTAAAATTACACCTGAGCAAAAGAGAGACAAGAAACAGTCTCTGGAGGATCAACAAGGTCCCAAGAAGAACTACCAGAAGAAGAAAAACAAAGGTGAAATGAACAAGTGCGCATACTACAATAAGGGAAATCACTCTGAAAGATCTTGTATGAAAAAGCAGATAGACATGCTAACCCAAATCCTGGAGAAGAATGACATCTCCCTTCCAGAAAGCTCAAAGAAGAGAGAAGGAGGATCAAGTTCAGATGAGAGAGAGAGAGTTCATGCTCTAGTTGCTGGCACATCAAGCTCACCCAGTTTTATCATTGATTTTGGAGCTTCAAGACACAAGGTTTCGACTAAGGAGGCCTTATCCTCATTGGAAAAGTCGAAAAAACCATCTATAGTACTGGGAGATGACTCTCTCACTGAAAGTTTAGGCAAAGGAAGGATAGATCTTAATCATGGTTAGTTCAGCAATGTGCTGTATGTGCCTGGTCTTGCCTCCAACCTCCTATCAGTGTACGAAATGACCCACACTGGGTATCCGAAGAAGGTCATATTCTCCCTCGATGAAGTTGAGATCACAGAGATTTCAACTGGTAGAGTCATTGCAAAAGGAGTTGCAAATCATGCTCAAAAGGTATACATGTTCTCACACTTCCTACCTTACTCAAACCCCTTTGCTCTTTTGATTCATGCTAATGAAGCAAGCAAGTTTTGGCATGAAAGATTTGGCCACCTAAACTACAAATATCTATCTAATATTAGTGAAAAAGAGATGGTCATAGGGTTTCCCAAGATAAAATTTTCCAAAGGAGTCTGCCAAGGCTGTATCCTAGGAAAACACCCAGAGCACAAATTTGAGAGAGCTAGTCATGAGAGAACCTATGCACCCCTCAAGCTGATCCACACTGATGTTGCTAGCCCATTCCCTCATATGTCCATGAGTCAGGCCAAATATGCATTAAATTTCATTGATGACTTTTCCAGGTATTGCTGGGTTCACTTCCTGAAACACAAGTCTGAAGTTTTTGGCCTATTCAAAGTCTTTAAGGCTTTGGTTGAAAACCAGTCTGGAAGGAAACTCAAGGCCCTCAAATCTGACAATGGTGGTGAGTATGTCAAGTTTGAGTTTATTAATTATTGTGCAGATGCAGGTATTCAGATGCAGCATTCTATCCCTTACACACCACAACAAAATGGTGTTGCTGAGAGGAAGAACAGATCACTGAAGGAGATGGCAACATGCATGATGGAGGACAAAACTTTGCCACCAAAGTACTGGGCCGAAGCTATCAACTATGCAGCCTATATTCAGAATAGGGTGCCTCACAAATATCTTTATGGCATGACTCCCTTCGAAGCATGGAGTGGGCACAAGCCAGATGTGACCCATTTCAGGATTTTTGGCTCAAAGGCTTGGGCTAGAATCCCAACAGAGAAGAGGAAGTCTTTGCAGCCCCAAATCCAAGAGTGTCTTGTTGTTGGATACTCTAAAGATTCAAAAGGGTACAAGTTGATAAATTTGAGGTCAAATAAAGCCTTCATCGAAAGGTGTGTTCAGTTTGAAGAAGAACCCCTTGCAGCAGTGGAAGTTGGTGAAGCCTCTTCACCACCTGAACCTCAAGAAGTAAGTAAAGAGTTTGTTGAACATGCTGATTCTGATTTGTCTGATGGAGATGAGTTTATTGCAGACCCTAACAGCCCTACAATGCCAAAATGGGCAGCCAAGACACTACATGCAGCAGGTGAGCTAGCTAGGGATCCCAATGACCCAAGGAGGACTATATCTCAATTTGAGAGTTGTATGTGCATGAAGGATCCTATGTTTGCTGAAAAATTCTATTTGATGGTGGAGTTTGATCCTCAAACATATGAAGAAGCAGAAGGATATCCAAGATGGAAAACAGCCATGAAGGAGGAGTTCATCTCACTCCAGAAGAGCAACACATGGGAGCTAGTTGATCTTCCCCCGGGGAGAAAACTAGTACAGTGTAAGTGGGTCTATAAGACCAAATTTGCTGCTGATGGTTCACCACTGAAGTACAAGGCTAGATTGGTAGCCAAGGGCTACTCACAGGTTCATGGCATAGATTACAATGAGACTTTTGCCCCAGTGGCAAAGATGGATTCCATCAGGCTAGCCTTAGCCATTGCAGCCTCAAGGCAATGGGAGGTACATCACATGGATGTAAAATGTGCCTTCCTAAATGGAGATCTCACTAAGGAGATATATATGCATCAGACTCAAGGTTTTGCTACTAAACCTTCTCTTGTGTGCAGGTTGAGAAAGTCATTGTATGGGCTAAAGCAAGCCCCCAGGGCTTGGTATGCCAAGATCGATAGCTTCTTGCTATCACTGAATTTTGTTTGGTGCAAATCAGATCCAAATGTCTATTTCAAGTTAGTTAATGGTTCATTAATGATAATTTTGTTATATGTTGATGACCTCCTCATTATTGGAAGCTCACAGGCTGAGATTGCTTCCTTAAAAGGAGCTATGAACCAAGCCTTCTCCATGACAGATTTGGGGCTCTTAAGTCAATTTTTGGGGCTTGAGATTGCTCAAACCAAAGTTGGAATCAAGGTGCACCAGTACAAATATGCCTTGGACTTGCTGAACAAATTCAGAATGAAGGATTGCAAAGCAAGCAAAACTCCTTTCCTTTCAGGAGTGAAGCTGGAAGAAGCTGATTCTTCACCGATGGTAAACAATACACTGTATACGAAATTGATTGGATGTTTGTTGTATGTGACACATACTAGACCTGATATTTGTTATGCAGTAAGTGTGGCTTCTAGATTCATGGATCAGCCTCAAGAGATCCATTGGAAAGAAGCCAAAAGGATCCTTAACTTTGTTCAGGGAACAAGGACACATGGGATCTTCTATAAAGAAAAATATGATCTTGATTTGATTGGATTTACTGCCAGTGATTGGGCAGGTGATAGCACAGATAGAAAGTCCATGTCAGGATATGTTTTCATGCTTGCAAAAGGGCCAATCAGCTGGTCAAGCAAGAAATAGAGTGCCATTGCACTCTCAACTACAGAAGCAGAGTACAGAGGAGTTGTTAATGCAACAACTCAATGTTTATGGTTGTAGGGTTTACTTGGAGAGTGTGGATTTGAACCAGAGTACTCAACTACCATCTACTGTGATAACCAGAGTACCATTTAAATCTACAAATATCCAGTTCAGAAGCAGAGAACCAGACACATTCAGATCCATATGCACTGCATCAGAGAGCTTGTGCATGATGGCACCATTCACCTACTCTTCTGTTCATCTTCAGAACAAGTAGCTGAAATCTTCACCAAATCATTTTGTGAGAAGACCTTCAGCAATCTCAAATCACTGCTGGGGATTGCTGATCATGGTGTGAAAGCATGAGTGAAGACAAGATTCTACAATTTTGTTTTACAATCCATGTTTAAGGGAGGATTTTCCCAAGTTGGTTTTGCCTCTTTCCTTGTTTAAATGGACATGCAGTATGTAAAGGGTGACTAAGCCTTGTTGCTAGGCCCTTTAATTTTCTAATATATTACCCATAATTCAGGCTTAAGGGGGGGTGTTAGAATAATCAACCCATAGTTCACCCATTTAGACATTAATTTAATTATTTTTGTCTTATTACCCTAGTTCATGTGTCCCACCTTGTGCAAGTTGTCTTTTACCTATCCATAGTGGTAAAACTTGCCTCATTTGACTCATGTAGTGCATGGGAAATCCCAAGGAATCAACTGCTTTATTCCTGGCCTCCTAGGTGCCCTTTCACTTTTTTTTCTTTATTCCCTGCTTTTTCAGTGTTTTAAGGAAAATAGAAAAGCTAGACTAGGTGAGGTGAACTAGTTTTTTGTCCTCTTCATCCTCCACTCTTTTCTCCATGAAAAAGCATGTATGAGCTGCCATTCCACCACTCTTTAGCTTGCCTAAGCCATTTTGCTAATTCGTGAGCTCCATGACATATTTGGGATCAACTTTTTACACCTATGGGGGATTTGCTTATTTTTAGTAAGCCTGCTTTATGCTAGATTCGAATTGCTCCTCATGCATTTGAATCCCTGATGTATGTTATTTATTCAACAACCTATGTTACTATAGGGTTGGCTATTGTACACTGATTTAATACAATTTAGTGTTCAGCTCCAATTTTCAGTCTCTTTGTGAGTGATTTTGCATGATCAATTGTTAATTGTTGTGAGTAAAATTAATCTATCACCTGGTTCAATTTCCACAGATCTAACACCAATATATATAGTATGCTTGTCTTGTTTACTTGTTGTTGAGGAAGTGATTTATCAATTCAAGCTGAAGTTGGAAAGCTCAACAGGGATCTACTTCAACCGACCGGAATAAGGTACGAGGTCTGATCCTTTAGTGTTAGATATTTAATTTTTAATTCATATTGGAAAGGATTGATTTCTGGAGTCAAGTTGTCTATTGTGGTACCCGAAGCCATAGGAATTTCTCTCTGTAACAAATTATTTTTGAGAGATGCTTATTTGTATGGATGCAACCTCAAATACACTAAATCATCAACATGAAAGGTCCTTTCCTCTCTATGTTTATCTACATATTGTTTTTTCTGATTTTGGGAAACCTACAAATTGTCTTTTAAAAGATTTAAAATTTCTTGGATTTATTCCACCCAATCTTTAGCTTTGGGAACTATACTATCACCAAATATCATATCAGCAAATGTAAGTGCATAATAAGCATATAATGCTCTGAAAAGAGACATCCCTTTTACAAAATTCTTGTAGTATGTACTTATTGCAATGAAGCCTCTTATTTCTATGATGTTTTTTGGTGATGGACATTCTAAGATAGCCCTGATATTTTCCATGTGCACTTTCACTCCATCTTTCCCAATAATGTGCCCAAGGTATCATAGTTCTTTCATCCGAAATTTGCATGTAGACATCTAAGCATACAAATACTGTTCTTGCAAAGTTTTCAACACAATCTTTACGTGTTGCAAGTGCTCTTCTCAAGTTTTACTGTAAATGATAATATCATCAAATAAGACTAAAACAAACCTTCTAAGATGCTTGCAAAATATTCTATTCATACATATGTGAAATGTAGCTGGAGCATTAGTCAACCTAGATGGCATAACAAGAAACTCAAAGTGATCATAATGGCATTGAAAAACAATCTTTTACACATATTCCTCCTTCCTCTGAATTTGGTGATAACTAGATCTAAGGTCAATTTTGGAAAAGTAATTAGCTCCAAATAGCTCATCCATGAGCTCATCAATCCTAGGAATAGGATATCTATTCTTGATGGCATTCTTGTTCAAAGCTCTAAAGTCTATACACATCCTCAAAGCTCCATCTTTTTTCTTTACCAACACTACTGAAGAAGCATAAGGGCTAGAGCTTGGTCTAATGAGTCCCAACTCTAAGATTTCTTGAATGGAATTCTCAATATCATATCTAAACTTCTTGGGAAGTCTATAAGGTGGTATTTGAATGGGTGAAGTACCCTCCTCCAAAAAAATGTTATGCTCAACCCCCCTATCAGGTGGTCTACCATGTGGAAGACCTATGAAATTTTTTTCATATTTGTGCAAAAGTGTCTCTATCTCCTTTGGGTGTTTAACAACTCTAATTTTTGGCTTGGGAGAGGTGATATAACATTCAACAACCCATTCTATATCACCATGCCTCAATATAGATATCATACTATTGCAATTTACTACCTGTTTTGGGTAAGTGTACTGCCCTCTTGTTTGGTGTTATAATGTCTTAATTAATTCACCTAGTATTTAATTATCGACCGAGGTTGGTAAACTTAGAGTTGACACAAAGCATATGCGAAGGTAGAGGGGTTCCTAGGGTGTCGTGGAAATATTTTAACAAAGAGAAGATCGAAATATCTTTCAAAATGAAAAACCGAGTCAAACTCCTATAAATTCAACTATGAAGGTAATTAAACCAGCACAGAGTACTAGACTAGAGAAGTATCAAGCTATACTACTCTACTCTATGGACAATTACTAAAAGGAAAAGATATAAACAAGTAAAATTTAATAAAGTAAACTTCCTTTTACTTAACTATTCCACCTCTTAATTTAAGAATTAGAAAGCTTCATAAACAATTTCAGAGATTAACTATACAATGCATTATAACAAGTTTACGACAACTGGAGTCACTTTTACAAATTCAATAACTTAAGCTATGCATGCAATTAACAAATGTACATAATGGTAAAACTAAATTATCTAGTTCCACTTTCCTTGGTTTTTCTGTGTATATGCATTTATTGTGATCGAAACTGGTGGAGGAGCAGTGTCAAAATGAATTTCAAAAGAAGTAAAGAAGCTAAATGAAATAACCTAACTTAAATTCTACAAATATGTGCAAACCAAGGAAGGTCAATTATAGGTGATGGCCATAAACATGGTGATCTATTCCGCAAGCAACTGATTCTTAACTAAAAATATATTATGAACAACTAATCTACTAAGAGACAAGATTATTTTTAAAGGTTACTTTTGTAAATAACCAATTCTTATATGAAACAAATGTAAGGTAAATCTATCTTATAAACAAGTAAGAGACCTAAATAAAAGAAGTAAGTTAAAAACTTAATAAAGATAACTTTAATAAGAACCAAGTAGAAAACTTAATGAAGAAGACTTAATTAGAAAGTAGAAAACTTAATGAAGAATACTTAATTAGCAAGTAGAAAACTTAATAAAGAAAACTTTAATAAGAAGCAAGTAGAAAACTTAATGAAGATAACTCCTTTAAATCTTAGTCTACAAATCTCTTCAGTAACCACATAGTGAAATAAATAGGTCCTACTACTATGTCCAATTTAGAAGGTGCTAATGTACTTTTCTAGACTTTTAACATGTCTAACCCTAAACTCAGGATACACAAGGATAAATCAAGCCAAGCTAAAGATAGAATTACCACATATTATGACAGTATTGAGAAAGGAAATGAGAAACCAAAAGAAACAAAATCGCAAAGCATAACTCAAAACATATTCAAGGTGAATGGGGGTAAAAGATAGGAATAGAACTTAATATATACTTTAAACAATCTAAACTATAGTTCTAGTGATAAACATAACCATTATCTAACTACCATAGTCAAAACATATTCGAAAAGCTAAAGAAACAGAGCTTTAAACAGGCTTAAAACAAAACAGGAATATTGAAGGCTGAAAGAAAGGCTGGATAGCAGACTGGAAGGTAGGTCTGAATGATAGGATGAAAAGGCTATTTGAATGACAGTCTGTATAGAGAAAACATTATAAAATATCCTAAATGATCTAATTATCAGCTGATCTTGTGCACATGAAACCAAAATGCATAAACATAGTAAGTAAACCTACTTAGTGATCAAATTCAATAGCAAAATAACTTAAACTAACTCATAATTATAAGGACATCATCATCTATTGCATTGTTAAACAGACTAAAATATAACCTAAATGAATCTATGAAAAAATGAAAATGAATAGAACTGAACCTACTGTAACTTGATCCTAAGATATCAAAGCAACCTACCCTATGTACTTGTCAACATAATACTGAATAGTAAGCTGAAAAGGATGGAAAGGAAATGAAAGAAAAACTATGCATGCAACCGATTATTTGATCTATGAAATGAAACTATATTATCAACACAACATTAGACTATAACCTGTGCTATAGGAAACAATGAAATGAAGGATTACAGTAATTCAATTGCATAAACAAACTAGAAATAAAACTATACTACTTGCAAGAAAATGGATAATGGAAATTCACACAAGAATGAAAACCACTGGTTGATGAGGGGCCCTCTCAGCAATTAGTGTGATGCTTCCTAAATGCTTAGACAAACATAATCATAAACACAATAAGGATGTAACTTATATTAAAATTTGAAACAATATTACAGAGTCTCTCTTTGAAATCAACTGACAGAATGTAAAACTAGCTAATTATGCTTTCGATTAGAGGAAAATATATATAGTGTTTTACAAGGACGAGCAGGTCGACCCTTTCAGTGGTTGACTGCTCCTAAAACATAGTGCTTCTCCTTCTTCCTTGTGCACTGGTTCTCCATTGCACGTGATGTGGAATCAACATCCACTTTGACCTGGATTGGTATCATGGTGTCGAGTAGAGGAGGAAAGCTAATGAGCCTTCTAGAATGAAGGTCATTCTAGCATTCAAACACATGGACATATAACAGTTGCAGACCGTTCTATCCTTTAATGTTGTGGAATATTCCAACGAACATTGCACAGTTTGATCAACAAGCTGTATGGTAAGTTGGATGCACTCTGTGCATATCTAGTGTGATGCGTGTATAGCTATTGGTTCATCCAAAAGATCATGACCTGCAAACAATTTTATACATATATCAAACATGCTCCTAAATAATATCAAATTTAATCAATAAAATCATGAAATAATAATAATAAACCAGAATCTGCATAAATCCAAATATATTCATATGTGAGGCTGAATGATAAGCTGTATGACAGAAATTTGTCAAAAAGATGACAAAATGGATGTCAAAAAGTGTAATTGACCAGCCAAAAATTGTGACAAAACTAAGATAACCATTCCTCCAAATCGGAGAAATGCTAGGTCCCACTAAGCAAAACAAAGAGGATTTAGGAATAAGGTTGAGTTACGTTAGCAGGTGCTTTCGACTTGGAAGATGAAATGGAGGATTTAAAATGCAAATTCTTGGCCCAATATTTTAAAACAACATGCCTCTCCTTTTGATACTTATGTGACGAATTGATGGCCTTGTTGAGTTCTTCGACAACTTTAAGTTGCTGATGCAAATCCTTATTTTCTTGTCGAAGGTCTACGATTAACTTGGTGTATTCCTCATTCTGCCTTGTTGACCGTGCCAATTCCTGAGTCAAATGGTCTACTGTTGGTTGATTAGGAGTGAATGAATCCATGGGTTGTTTGGTTTCTGGAGGCATATCCAGTTCCTCGGATGATATCTCAAGGTCAACATAAGGAACTTGTTTTTCAGGACTCATGTTCCAAGCAGGTGCAGGGACATTCTCATGAGCAACATCCTTCAGTAATTCGTTCAAGACACTAGCCAATGTGAACAGAGGTGAGTCTGTGTTAGGTTTATATGCTTCGTCCATACTATCTAGATGACCGACCTGAATATTAGGCTGAACCGTGGTTTGGATGCTAGGCTGAACCATGGACTAGACAAATTTTTCCTTCTAGTCTCTGGTGCAAGGTCGTGGTAAGGGTACAAACTTAGCAGATACATGGTTAATAGGGGTAGAATGGGAAGATGAACTAGCCTCTGGTGTTTCTTCTTTGAGATGGACAACATTGGGGCTTTTCTTCTCTAAGAATGGGGTTTGACTGGCTTTGCGATTATGGAGATGCTGAGGAATTTTTGAATGTTGAGATGGGGGTTAAGAAATTTAAACACAAATTATCCCAAGTCCAATTCTTCTCTTTAAATTGATCCAAGATCAAGAGCTTAATTAGACTATGGTGATATAGACTACCTTTAGGGTTAATGGTATTTTTCCTAACCTGGCTTGACAGTTTCTCCAGGATTCTATGGAAATAAAAAGTAAAATTGAGAAAATTCTGATCAACAAAATGTGTTAGCAAATGGAGATGGAAATCTTTGAATACAATGAACTTACCCTCACAAGTGGTAAGATGGATGATGATAGTAAAAGGGTTGATGCATTATGGCATAATCTAATTTCGATGTAATCCCTTGATGCCTGCAACATGCTGGTATTCTGGTTTAAGAGCAAAGTTGTGGGATGCCCGTGGAAGAAACCAATGCTTATGCCATTGAGTTCCCTTTCTTGGTAGCTTAGTCACAAGGGCGATAGATTCCTCAGTTATTGGAAGGGTGAGATGACCCACCCTAGCCATCCTCCCATCAAAAACCATTGTGAAAAGAAGCAAAATTTCTTCATCATATCCTTGCAGCACGTGAAGAAAAGAGTTCCATCCATCCCAGAAAAAGATCTCTCAACACTCTCGAAATTCTGGTATCTAAAATAATCTTGATAGCTCTCGGGTTCAAGGCGATTCGGAATTGTTTAGACAGAGGAAAGGATGCAAATTTCACAGGGGGTATAGGGAGATCGTGGCTAAAATGACTATGCAGGGGTGATAGTAGGTGAGGGCGACAGAATGGGAAGAAAATCGCAAGAGGGTGGTTTAAAACGTGCTTCCTTTAATTGATCAAATGATCACGCCAAGAATCGGTACATTTAGGTGATCGTTCCATTATGACAAATCTTGAGTTGTGTACCGTCAAAGGATACATGCGTTAATGAGCTCATAAGGTTTCTATCAGTTCAACCATGTCCAAAGTAAAACTTTGGACAGGTTGAACGTATTAATCAATGTGATTTCATAAACCATATTCACAACCATAATAACTTAATTTAACACGAGGATTGATCATTTGATGGTTTATACATGGAAGAGGATAAGGGGGTAAGTGTGATAATAATATAATGATGTCTGAAAAGTTCCTAATGTCATATCACATCCGTATGGGGGATTTAAGCTAGATAATATTATGTCAAAAATCATAGAAAATCATAGGTTGAAATTAGTTGTAGTGCTCTTATAAGCATGTAGATGTGACTTAATAATCATAGGTATATCTCAGCTAATTTAAAATTTTTCCCCAAAAACAAAATTAAGCTAACACCTTGACATGCGTTAATCATTAGTGCCATAATACCACATTTTTTATTCATATCATCATTTGCATTTCATTCGGACCAGCATTCGATCCTTCATATGGTCCTGCATATGATCCTTCACATAGGTTTTTTTTTATGTAAAAACATGCTTTACTGGATCGGATTGCTGCTAATTATCCTGAAAACATTGTCATTTGTCAGAGATAAATGAACTTTTATATAAATAGTTAGAAAAATAAAGATAGTATAATCTTCATAGCATAATCTTCCTCCCCCAAACCAAAGATATGGTGTGTCCTCAAGCCATGCAAGAAAAACTAAGTAATTTGAAAATAGTTTAATATAGAGTTCTATCATGTTGTGATCATTTTTACAAGAAAAATAAAAACTCACTAGTAAAATGGAAATGATTTTGATACATACATTTATCATAAACAACAATGCTTAGAAATATCAAGTGAATAATGATAGTATAATTGAAAAATGCCATAGGAAAAGCTAGTCATCCATTCCTTATTGCAAGAATTTCTTGTCATCTCAAAATATTTTTGAGTTTACCCTAAAGTTTGTGAGATTCTATAGCTATGGGTCCCATTTCTAGGATAATCATATCCTAGGTATTGGATGAATTAGATGGCCGGATCCAAGCCCAACTTACAGCCATTCTCTGATGACATCATAAACAATTGGCCTACACATGTATTTATATATATTCTGGTTTCTTTACAAATATATTACCATTTTTCCGAACCATGTGCATAGCGGTGCATTAACCAGGTCTCTTTTACCTGATATTGCCTCACTACTAGCAGGCCTATTCAGTACCTTGACGGGTTTGCTTCGTATAATGATTTTGAGTATATGGAAGTCAGTTGGTACTAGAGCATGTTAAGCCTACTAAACACATAATTCAAATTTAGAACCCAAAGTTGGTGTAAGATGGGAATCTAAAGAATATGATAATTCGAGTAGGTCTTTCAAGCAACTGTTCTATTAATCAAGAAATATACATGTTTGATTCAATATACCATATATAAAAGCATAACAAATCATAGAATAAATGGTTAGGGATGATATACAAAGAATTCTTTAATTTCACTTTAAACTTTAATTTTTATAGTAACCAAAAAGAAAAAGTTAAGATATATTATGAGTCTTTTATAGCACTTCCCTCTTCAGATAATGTTGTAAAGGAAAGTTTCCTATGGCTAGGGTTTAAGAGGCCATCAACGTACTAGGGTTGAAATAGATATGCATAATGTTTGACAAGTATATAAGCAAGTTTCATAGATTAGAATGGTTCATACCTTGACAAACAAACGTTGATCCAAGCATCCCTTCAATCCTCTTCTTGCTCCTTTCGCTCCTCTTGATCCAAGAGACCTATAGAACGAATTATACCTTCCTCAAACCAATATGACCAGATATAAAGTAATGATAATCAAAGAAACATGAAATAATAATTTGATTAACATCAAAATCTGATCATAAACAAAGATTCAATCACACATCGAACAATGATTTGGGAAGAAAAATGACATCACATCTTTATTAATCATGAAATGAAGTATAAATATACCTTCTCTTCAAGTTTGGCACCTCACGAAACCTTGACCTAGTTCTGTTGCTTCTCTTCTCGAAGGAACTTAGCCTCCAAGCTCTGCAACACAAGGAGAAAGCTTCTAGGGAAAAGGTGTGGGCAAAGAGAGTCCTAATTTCTCCAGCATAACAATACAAATATTCAAGTCTCCTCTCATGGACCTCCCTACCTCTATTTATATGCTTCTGAAGAGATAGGGTCGAGGAGAAATTAGTTGCAATTGAAGGAGTCAGTTGCATAACTAACCAAACTACCCAACCTTAAAAAAACATATTTTTGACATGAATATGTGGGTTGCAGAGACATTAGTCGCATATGGAAGAGGTACAAGTGGGTTGCAATGTAAATAGTCACATATTTATGGCATACGTGAGTATTATATATAACAAGTCGCGTATAATACACGAGTTTCATTAAGGAAACTCATGTATACATCAAACAATCTCATTTTTAGGAAACTTATAGGAATTTTCAAACATTTGTGTCTTCTAGAAAGCTTTAGCTAACTCAGATTCCTTTCCAACAGTGCAAAGAAGAGGTCAAATAGAGTTAAAAAAAGAAATATATGGATCCTCCAAGTTAGGTGTTATTTTAGTGACTTTCAGTGACTTTCATGAAGTGTCGAAAAGCGATAGAATTATGGGAAAGTGGTCACAGGAAGAGATGTGTCATTTTGAGCTATAATAGATGCCCCCAAATGTATGAGGTTAGAGGGGAAGACAATAATTGAAATACATTATAAAGGAAACAATTGAGTATGGAGAGAGCAAAAAATACAAGATCAAAAGGCTCGAACAAAGGTACCTAAAAGAGAGATAAATGTCAAACAAAACTGATCTTTGGGACATTCAATTCCATATACAAAACATCACCATAAACATACAGGTGGATCCAACATATTTATAACTGATGAAACTATCATGATTGCTCAATATACAAAATGTGCCATATCAAATCTAAAGGAGTCATGGCCACAATGAACAAGGTGGATCCATGCTCAACAATCGATCATAGCCACAAAAATACAAGGTCGATCTATGTCTCAGAAAAATTTCTTATGAAGTGTGACAAGGTCTTGTGCAGCTCGGGCAATAGAAAAAATGATTATGCTACTGTCGGCCCAAGGCATTCAATACACACCGCCCAAAAGGTATGAATCCTAACCATGTGAATAAAGGATTTGAAGTCAAACATGGAGGAAACTATTTGATTACCGGTCAATAATGAGAACCGTTAACAAACACAAGGGAAACCACCATTAATGGAAATGGTCCCCAAGGTACCTAGTACATTTTAACAAGTGTGAATACAAGGAATTGAAGTCGAACAATTGAAAAATACATCAAGTAGGAGACATTAAGGTATTCGCACTACCCAATAGCAAGGGAAAATTCCATTGATGGCTGCAATTCCCAAGATCTGTTGGAAGGAAAGAATTAAGGAATCCTTCATCATCCAATATGAGGTAAGTCAAAGACTAATTGGATCTAGAATTGGTACTAAATTTCACGACAAGGACCTCCAAAGACATGATGTAATGAACTGATACTAGGGAATGGATGACACAAAAGGTCAAGGAAAATTTAGAATAGCTGCCAAAGGTTTAATCCTTGAATAGTGAGCACAACACAAAAAGTAACTTAGGCATATTTTGACAATGAAAGAACCAACGACACAAATCTGCAATGTAGGAGACATTGACAGATTCCCCATATAATTGGAAAAGAAACCAATCGGAGGAGCAAGAAACTCTTTAATCGGGATAAATTCAAAATACTAGGACCCAACTATTGATAGACTCAAAAATCGTTCTTTATTCAAGGAAACAAGACTTGCTGCCATGATGTAAAATACATGTGAATGAGCTTCCCTTCCCCTCTTTCTTGTAAAGGTTTAACAAGTCCAAGAAAGAAAACTTGGGACCTTCTTCATTTTTGGCAAGCTCGAAGAAGAGACAAAAGAATGCTTGATAAAGCATTGATTCGTGGATTTTACGAGCCCGAATTAGTGAATGCTCGATGGTGTTTTCCTAGTTTAGAGAGTTTGAAAACTCCAAAGAAGAATCCAGGGGGGAACCTTTTCATCCAATTTAGTCTCCTGAGCCCGGAAAAGTATAAAACAAACCACAGAATAACTCTCTTAGATTCCTAAGAAGTAAGGCGCACCTTTTTTGTAATTAGTCAGGGAGGTCTGAAAAAGGTTAAATTACCACCTACCCAACACTCCTTCAAAAGCAGCATATAGCTTGATATTTACGAGTGTGAAGGAAGGAAATATCACTCGAAAAGATCCATTTGATTACGAGAAATGAGGATTACAATAGTAAACTCTATGATTTGTTCTTTAGGGTTTAATGAGCATGACAAAGACACAACGTACACTCGGAATATTTTTCATGTTTAGGTCCAGAGCACGAAAACAAGAAAACTAAGCTCATACCGGGTGTTCCTTTTTTGTAAATTTAGTCCCTTAGGTCTGGAAAAGCGATAAACCTATGCCTAAGAATAATCTTCTCAATTCCAAAGAAAAGAGAGTGTTCCTTTCTTGTATTATTCCACATGGTCCAAGAAAGTGATAACCTACCACCAATGTGGATTCCCATTCACATATTCTTAACGAGCCTGAACGGACAAGTTTACTCGACAGTTAAGTCTATTTTGAAGAGTCATAGCTGGGCCTAAAAAAACTCAATATCTTTCCTGTGAAGTTTTAACGAGTCTGAAAAATTCAACTCGTGTCGTCCTTACTGTTTGTAACGAGCTCGAAGGAGAGCAGAAATAATGCTCTAAATGCAAGGAGACGAGTGTTAGGGGCAATCAAAACTATTTTCAAGCACGAGGAGCAAACCTATGCATAATGCAAGTAAAGTAGGCAAGATAGGGACACTCAAGGAACGTCTCCTCAAGGTAAAGGGTGTCAAGTTTCAAAGGCAAAATGATACAAGGCTTAGTAGTGATGAGAACAAAGATGAGGGCTTATACAACGAGCTTAAAGCATGGAAGCCGGCATCAGGCTCATAGGCATGAGCATGGCACATCAAAATGCAGTTACAGCTTGAACAACAAGACAAGGCTAGTAAACAGTTTTGAGTCCAACTACAAATCCTGTCTCCAAGAAAAAACAACATCAGGATCATATTCAGATGAAAAGATTTGATGTGGGTCACTTTGCCAGAAACACATGCGACTTTTCTATTTTCTACAAAAGGAAAAGTCAAGGTAGAATAGACTAAATAATATTCTATGGCACTAAGGATCAAGTTTTTATGATCAACAAGATCAACCTAAAAAGGAGAGAAAAAATCAACAATCAAGATAGAGTCTGCACGAACAAACTTAGTATCACAGGAGTTGAAAATTTCATAAGAAAAATCAAACTCATCAAAATCACTGACTGGTTGATCAAAGAGAGATTCCAAAAACTCAAAAATACCAACGTAAGAAGACCAATCCATGGAAAAATCGGGCTTACTAAGAAAATTAGGGTTAGACTAGTCACAATTNTGTATCAAAGACTCTAGGAAGACTTCATCCGAAGGAAGGAGATCATCTGAGATAGGACACATGTCTAAACTTTCAAATGGATTGACAGAGTGGAGAGAAATCTCCACACTATGTATATGATGACTCACTTGGTCAACTGCTGGGACCAAGTCTCAAGAAGGTAAGTATGAAAACAGAGGCTGCTTCTCAGTAGCAATTGAATGCAAAGGACATGAGGCCACATAGCTCACCTGTGGCGGGGTAGTGTCTATAGAAACACTAGGAATCAATAAACGAAAGACCTGATCTCTAGCTGGGTCAGGAGACAGATCAAGAAAATCCAATTGATCAATAGTGATAATTTCTTCACCATGATTAAAGTACATCACACGAAATAATGTTGACACCACACCTTGCATGGCATAGACATAATCATGTCCAAGGAGCATATTGAAGTTCAAGGGGTATTCTATCACCATGAAGTCAACTAAGACAGTCTTCCCACCTAAAGTAATAGGTGTTTGAGCATGAATTCCCAAGGATATACTAGTTCTTCTATCAAATGCTAGTAACTGACTAGCAATCGACACAAGGGTCGGAGATCCCATGCCTCACCAATCATGAGGAGAAAAAATACTAACTAAGGCTACTTCATAAAAAATACAATGAGCAATTGTGCATGGTTCAACTTTGACCTTTATCTGGAAAGGAGCGTTAGAAGGAAGGTGCGACTCAACTAGGCTATCCCAATCAAAGGAAGCAATCTGATAGCTTGGTGGGGGTTGATCCGAAGTGAGTTCAGTGCCCCCTTGATCAGTAAGTTCTCAACTGGTAGTGAAGAAAATGTGACTAGCAGACACTTCACTCTCCAAAGGAAGAGTGGGATTGATCGATACTGAAATCAATTCAACCGCTTCGCAAAAGTCACTCTTTGAAGGGAGAGTGGGATTGGATAAAGATGACATTGGTTCAATCACAATAATATCACTCTCTAAAAGAATAGTGAGATCGACCAAATTTAATATTGGTTCGACCACTTGATCAACCAAAGGTTGATTGGATTGTTGAGAAACTATAGGTTGTTCAGAAGAAGGAAATTCTTGAGTCTTAGACCACACTCTTTGCACCTTTGTGATACCAAAGCACTAGTGAGTAATATTATCTCCCTCATATAGCTTACGAGGGAGCTTAAGTTTGCAATTCAAACGACCATTTTTATCAATGGTGTCAACATGACTAATAGTGGCCGAGTGTTTTTTCTCAGCATGACCTATATAGGCTGAGAGTTTTCCCCTAGCATGACCACCAGAGGCTGGGTGACTGGGTCCAACTTGACTAAGAGAGGATGGTTGTTGAAAAGCTTCAGAATGTTAAAAAACAGGAGGACTATGAAGCCAAACTCTTCACACCTCTGTGATAGAAGGGCACTTATAAGTAAGGTGGTATCCCTCACAAATATTACAAGGAAACTTGGGCTTTTGTTTTGAACAGGTATTCTTTTAAACAGTGTCGACATGACTCGCGGTGGTCGACTGATTGTCTTCATCATGAACCATAGAGGCTGAGAGACTGCCCCCAGCATGACCTGCAGAGGCTGAGAGACTGGGTCCAACATGACTTGCAGAGGTTGGATAGGCACCAACAACATGACCTGGAGAGGCTGAATGGTTAGGATCAACATGCTTTGCAACAGTTGAGTGTGTGCCCCCAACATGAAATTCATACACTAGGTGGATGGATCCAACATGACTTGTAGAGGTTAGATGGGGAGGTTCAACTTAAACATTAAAGGTTGAACGGGTGCCCTCAACATAAACTACAGAGGCTAAGTGACTAGATCCAACTTGACCTAGAAAGGTTGGCAGGATCCCACCAGCATGATAAACAGAGGCTGGATGGTGAAGATCAACTTGACTTGCAGAGGTTGGCTGCTTAGATCCAACATGACCTATAGAGGTTGGATAGGTGCCCCCAATGTGAATTACACAGGCTGGGTTGTGAGTTTCAACTTGACTTGTAGAGGTTAAATGGGTTCCCCCTTGCTTATGTGTCTTCTTCCTATTCCTCCTTCTTTTACACATTTTAGACTGGCGGCTACTATTATTAGTACTTTCACCACATGAGGTAGAAGGAGGAGGAGAATCAACTACAGGTGAAGGGGAATAACTGTTTTGATTCCCTTGATATAAGGAGCTTACTTGAGAAGCATTAGGATCATTCAGGATAGTTGGAGTGGAAAACAACCACATCGGTGTCCCTAGGGTGAATCCAGGCAGATTCAAGGTGGCCATCAAAGGAACCAATATTCTCTATGAGAGGAATAGTACAAGGAGTTACCAGCATGGGGATCTCTTGGTTGGTGTTCAAAGGGGTGCTATCCATAGTTTCAAACAATAAGACAAAGTCTCAAGTTGACAGGAAACCAAAATTACAAAGCACACACCTGAAGGCAAACTAAGTACAAACAAACCACATAGCACTCACTAAAAAATTCCCAAAGCCAAACAAACAAACATGTATAAGATATGCTTTTCCATAAGATGGATGATAGATAGTTACTTGGCATCCCTGTAGATGTTCTTAGGAACAAGTGGCGGAATCACCCACCACCCTCCTACACCTTCTACCAGGGTTACCTTCCAAGCCCATCCAAGGTCAACCAGAAATAGCCTTTCGGTGTACCTATGTATGAACCCTAGATGTCAAAGACACTAAATTCTACCACAACTATACTGACAGTCTGGTGGGACAGTCACAAGCTTGATTCATACACATGGGCAGGGTAACAAATCTTGAAACCCTGTCAACATCGGCACTGCATGGGGCCTAAGGGGTGGTATTGACAGAAGTCCCCAGATGTGAAAAAACCTTGGTCTATGCTTTGACAAGGAATCGAAGGGTTATATCCTCAGTCAAAGTCTCCACGTGGCCTCGTTCCTAACTCCCGTTTGAGAGGATCTTCCTAGATACAATCAACATAGAAGACAATTTACCTAGTGATTAGCCAACTACGTCTGAAATCAAATACTTGTGGAGAGTTGAAAATCCCTAATCCACAAGTCTAGCCTAAGCTAGTTGGTGTAGGAGCCTTTAAAAATAAAACTTACTAATAATTTTTAAAATTTAACGTGCATTTTAATAGGTTGTTTTTAGTCAAAGGGTAAACGACGTGAAACTTATGCGGTGTTTTGACTCAAAGTTGAAACAAAATGACTAAGCAAAGATAAATGAAATGCAAAAAGCAAAAACTATTATCTTTCTTTTTTCAAATAGAAACTTGAAAGCCACAAAAGAACAATTTCTTTTTTATTTAAAAAAAAATGATATGCAGTGTATTAAAGACAAAACCCTAATCTACATGCATATTAAACAACTATACGTTCTTTTTATTTTTCTTTTATAAATGCAAAAGAAAAACAACCTATTAACTATTGCAAGCAAGTAATGTAAGAAAAGCAAGTAGACAACTTCTCTACACCCCACAAACAAACCCTAGGTTTCCCTAAAGTTGGATATAACCTCTCTTGAAAGGAAGGCTCACAAAGGTAAACAAGCCAACAACTTTGGAATGAAGAGATCGAGCAATAAGAATGACATAAACAAAGGTCAAGAAGTCCCAAGAATCAATATAAACCTACAAATAGAGGCTGCTTAGTACCTTGTCCAACAAGGTCAAGCCAAAGCAGGAGGTGTGGGGGAAGGCAGAAAAAACAAGTTCAAAGACTTGAAAGAGACTTCAAGATAGAAAAATAGCACCTAACATAGATAAAACAACCTCTCAGGAGTCATGCACATGCAAAGGACCCTTGAATACCCTACAAACATCCCTCAAATCACCCAAAAACCCTAAAAAATGATGAAAGAACACAAATTAAGGTGCATACATGGGTTTCCTTAAGGCAGGTTATGTATGACACACGTGTTACAGGTAGTGCAAGTCATGTTACAGGTAGTGCAAGTCACATATACAACACAAAAATGCGACTGTTTAGCCTAAAATTCACGTATGGATGACAAAAACCAAAAAAAGGGTCAAAAGATGACCTAGGAAGGTAGGAAAGGTGTTCCAACATACTCAAAAGGTGTTCCTAACTTGTAAGACAGACCTAAAACCTTACAAAAGGATGGAAGAAATACAGAGAAACCCCAAACAGACAAGGATCTCCCCAATGGAGTCTCCTTTTCTGTTGTAAAGGAAAGTTTCCTATGGCTATGGTTTAAGAGGCCATCAACATACTAGGGTTGAAAGAGAGATGCACAATGTTCAAAAAACATATATAAGCAAGTTTCAGAGACTATAATGGCTCAAACCAATATGACCACATATAAAGTAATGATAATCAAAGAAACATGAAATAATAATCTGATTAACATCAAAATATGATCATAAACAAAGATTCAATCACACATTGAACAATGATTTGGGAAGAAGAAGGACATCACATCTTTATTAATCATGAAATTAAGTGTAAATATACCTTCTCTTCAAGTTCGACACCTCACGAAACCTTGATCTTGTTCTGCTACTTCTCTTGTCTGAGGAGCTCAGCCTCCAATCTCTGCAACACAAGGAGAAAGCTTCTAGGGAGAAGGTGTGGGAAAAGAGAGTCCTAATTCCTCTAGCATAACAATGAAAAGATTCTAGTCTCCTCTCATGGACCTCCCTACCTCTATTTACTTCTGAAGAGATAGGGTCAAAGACAAATTAGTTACAACGTCTAAAGGAGTCAGTTGCATAACTAACCAAACTACCCAAACTTCGAAAAACATATTTTTGACATGAATATGCAGGTTGCAAAGACATCAGTCGTGTATGCAAGAGGTACATGCATGTTTCAATGTAAATAGTCACGTATTTAGGGCATACGTGAGTTTTATATATAACAAGTTGCATACAATATGCGAGTTACCTTAAGAGAACTTATTGGCATTTTCAGGGAACTTATAGGAATTTTAGGGACCTTATAGGAATTTTCAGACTTTTATGTCTTCTAGAAAGTTTTAGCTAACTCAGATACCTTTCCAATGGTGCAAATAAGAGGTGAAATGGAGTTACAGAACTCAATATATGTATCCTCCAAGTTAGGTGTTTTTTCAGTGACTTTCATGAAGTGTCGTCATGGAAGTGTCAACATGCGACAGAATCATGGGAAAGTGGTCACATGAAGAGATGTGTCATTTTGAGCTATAACAGATAATACTTCATGAGCTTCTCATAGAGATAAATTATTTGTAATCAAACTGCAACAACACTTATTATATGATTCATATTTATTCAAAAAACAATCATAGAAATGAGAAAAAGGAAAAGAGTCTTCATGTTTTAATTGGCAAGGCCGCAACAGGTGATCATGGGAGTGAATCTTGTATATAAATGCAGTTAAGTTGTTAGAAATGACTCTTACTTATTCAGGTGAACAAAAACATATTTATATATATACAAGTAATGACAACCCAAAATAACTTTAAGGATCAGGAGGAGGAGGAATAATTTCCTCTTCAACCAATTCTATCTCCTTTTGTTGCAAGACATTTCGTACGAAATCCTATTTAGATATTGGTTGATGGTAAAGTCTAAGTCTATGTCCATTTAATACAAAGGAAATTTTTGAACCATCAATTGTCTTAATTTCTACTAACCCATTATCGAAAGTTGTAACTACTTCATATGGACCCATCCAATGGGTAGTTAATTTTCCTTTAAAATTTTTGTAGCTTGAGTCAAATAGCAATGCCTAATCTCCAGCATTAAATATTTTTCTCTTAATAAATTTATCATGCCATTTCTTCTATTGATTCTTCATTAACATTGTTCTTTGGAGTGCATCTTGTCTAATTTTATCTAACTCACTAATATGTAACACTCATTGTTTCTCTGCTTCATCCAAATTCATTCCTAATTATGCTGCCATATGAAAGGTATTAACTTGAAATTCAATAGGTAAAAGGACTTGTTTTCCATACACTAACTCATAGGGGTATGTCCGATAGTGTTTCTCCATGTTATCTCATACACCCATAATGCTTCCAGGAGTCTATTTGCCCAGTCCTTATGATGTAAGTGAATGGTTTTAGTTAAGATGGCTTCTAATACTTTGTTGGTTGATTCTACCTGGCCATTAGACTGGGAATGATAAGGTAAGGATTTGCAATGTCGGATGCCATACTTCGTGGTGAGTTATTTGATTAATTTAGAAGTGAATTGAGAGCCTTGATCTATGACAATTTCTCTAGGCACACCAAACTGAGTGAATATTTATTCATATATAAATTCTACTACCGATTTCTCTATCGCCCTAAACAAAGCTTTAGCTTCTACCCACTTGGTAACATAGTATTTACAAACTAGGATATACTTCTTTTTATGAGACATGGGAGAAATTGGTCCTACAAAATCTAGAGCCCATTTCTCAAATGACTCTATCATGACCTGAGGCTGTAAGGGCATCTGATAAGAAGATGTAGGTCTACCCATTTTTTGGAAACTATCACATCCTTTAACATATTTGGCAGCATCTTTGAAAATACTCAGCCATTAATAACCAGAGTGCAACACTTTGTATGCCATCCGCTTATCAGAAAAATGTCCTCCACGTGGTACATCATGGCATGCATGGAGGATATCTGTCATTTCATCCTCCCATACGCATCGTCTAATAATAAGATCTGGGCCAGTGCGAAAGAGATCATTATCAACCTAGGAATACTTAGAGCTATGCACTATAATGTGACACTTCTTGGGTGGGGACAAGTGATTTGGTAATTTCCCAATTGCTAAATAATTGGCAATGTCTGCAAACCAAGGGTTTTGAACAGATACAGCAAATAGATGTTCATCAGGAAAAGTGTCATCAATAGGTTTAGTACCGTCCTCATGTTGAATACACGAAAGGAAATATGCTACTAAATTCTCTTTACTAGGTCGGTTAGTGACAGTAATGTTAAATTCTTGTAATAAAAGAAGCCACCGAGTCACCCTACCATTGGTAATTGGTTTATTCATTAAAAATATGATGGCAGAGTGATCCGTATGCACAAAAAATTCATATCCTATAATGTAATGGCGAAACTTATTAATAGAATAGAGTACTGCCGAAAATTCCTTTCCAGTAATAGTATAGAAGGGGTCAAATTCTTTCTAATAAAATAAATGCCATAATGTTATTAGCCTTCTTTTTGGCCTAGGACTCCTCCTATGGCCGTATCATAAGCATCAATGGATATATGGAAAGGAAGGGACCAGTCAGGACTTGTCACATGCCCCAATTTTGCAAAATACTATTATCTTATTTTATTTTACTCCAAGACATTATGTTAAATTATATTCTAAGTTGTAAGTGATGACTCAGCAGGGTCAAGGATATTGAATGTAATTCTAAATATTTAATTATAAATAAATAAAAGTGGAGACAACGGCTTGCGAGAGTTGTTAAAAAGAGTGTTATTGGTCAAGTTGGTGGAGCAGATTGGGTGGAGAGAAAATAGACAAGTGGCAACATCCTCAAACACTTCCAATGTTGCAGGTGGCAACCTACCTACATTTGGGGTCATATCCCCCAAGAAAGTGGGATCAGAGCAGGTGACTCAATTAATGACAACTAACCCAAAAATACCTAGGCAATATTAATAAAAAATCCCATTGAAGAGAGCTGAGGCTGCTCATTATTCTAAGAAGAGAACCATTCAAGTGAATGTACTTCAGAGGATTTCATTGGGAAGGGAATTTGTGGAATGTGTTTGAGGGGTAAACTGTAGAAAGTGATCTAATACAGCTATTTAGCTGAAGGATCTTGCTGCTAAGTGCAGAGTTAGTACTGAGTCATTGGACTAGTATCTTGTTGCATGCTCCACCAGTTCTCAGCCAAGGAGACCAAGAACAGGCTCAGGGGTCCTAAGAAGCCACTGTTTGAGTGCCCTCCAGGAGTTGGTAGGGAGGAATGGCCTCCCAATGCTGTTGTTTTCCATCTTAAAACAAAATCTACGGTGTTTTATTTACTATGTTAAAAGTTTATATCTGAGAATGAATGGATAATGAATGATTTATATGTTTTGTAGTGAACTGTTAAAGCTTGTAATCTTTTAGTTATTTGAATGTTGAATCTGTATTTGATGAAAAATAATCCTACCTGTGTTTTTCCCCGTCTGGAATAAACCATACCATACTCTAGCACAGGCAGTATAGTATAAAGTAGATGAAGGATAGGAAAGAAATCTGAAATGAATAGAGTTATTTTTGTTTTTTAGAGTATTGGAATCTTTTCTTGCTGTAGATAGTTGCTTCTAGAAAAGAATATTAATCTGCCTAGTTAGGTTATTGATTAAAACCAGACTGTGTATTAAGAATGCTAGAAAAATAAATTGTCATATTACTTTATTGATAGCAATGTGTTCAAGTAGGTAAGTTATCCTTTTACACAATACTTTCTTTTACAAACTATACTTCTAACCTGAAATAGAGAAAATATAAACACCACAGATACAAGGATTATTTATTTATGTTAAGTAAGGGTTTAAGTATGGTTTAGTTAGTTTATATCATTTACTAATATTAATAGCTAACTTAACCTACAACTATTCAAACCCTAAGTAAGAATTGGTAACCTAATTAAATTCTAAAGACAAACTAATGCAAGATAAGGAATATCTTAATAAAGAACTTATTAACTCTCACAGTATTCTTTTCCTTAGAATCAAAACAGCTAAAATACATTAGTAACCTATGCTTTAAGTATTATTAATGAGGAACTGTCCTTTAACTTTTACAGACAAATTATATATTTAAAGGAGTAATGGCAGGGTTGAAAATCCTCTTTTCATTTTTAGCAAGCTTACATAAATAATCCTATTGAATAAAATAAACTATTATAGACTGTTCTTAGTCTTTATTATTAAAGTATATGTGCAAATACATACTTAAGAAAATATAGTAAATTCACAGATAATATTAATACATAAACAATATCATTTATAAATTAATAATTCTTTTAACAAACTAAAGGAATCTTAAAAGAAAGAAGCAAATATTATTTCCATAAACCCTGACCTAGAATTCCTTGAGCCACTAAACAATCTTAAATTATTTTGACAGTAATCGAAAATAATTAAATAACAATACATAAAATTATCTTCTTAAAGGTTAAATAGGGTAAAAACCCTAGCTCTTATTTCTGAGCAGAAACTATCAGTATTCTTATGCAAATCCATTACAGTAGTAACCTATGATAAACATTATATTTATTCTTTTAATATAAACATTTAAAGAAAAACTTAATTTATTTACACAGAGGTAAAAAAAATACAAATGCATAAAGGAGCATGAAGTTAAGCTTAAGACAGGTTGTATTAAAGATATTATATTACATCAACAAACCCGAAGACTGTAAATAAGCCAAAACATTAACAGAGTACAAAACCTCAGCGAGGAGCCGAGCACCCATATTAAGATATGGACTATACACAAGTAATAACAATTATTACAAACTGTAAGTTCTTCACTAATACGAGAGGAGCTTTACAAGTCACAGCTTAAAGCTATAGTCACCTCGCGAAAAGCAAGGGAAATAAGCCAAAGTAAAAATGTTAAAAATGAAGGATAGCAAGCCAAGACTGGGTGTGGCACGATCATATCTTCTTCCAATTGCAAAAGGCTGTACAAACAGAGAGAGAACCTTGTTGAAACCAAAGCTTACTGTAGACTACTCGGGAAGCCATTTATGTAGCACGACTTTCAACCCTGAAGACATGTTAACCTGCATTATAAAAGAAACAGAGTTAATAAAAATGCAAAACCCTTTTTGCAGATTGGAATTGTAAACTAATAATGGCAGTTAATTAATGACTTACCCAAGCTGGAAATGAAAACGATGGAGCTGCGAACAAACAGTAACACCAAAACTAGCATCAAGAAGAGCCAACCCCTCATTCTTGTCGAGGAAGAAGATTCCAGGGTTTGGATCTTTTCACACTAACAACAGAGGTGTGGGTGAGCTTGAGCAATGACTACAAGGAGTCTGCAAGCATGGAGTCGAACTGCCACTAGCATACAAGCAGGAAAACTAAACCCTACGATGAAGGAGCATTGCCATAACATGCATTAAGCTCAAAGATTTCAGCAAGGACAGACCATGATAGAAGGGGTAGTAAAAGGAAGTTTTTAAGCGGCCGTAAATCCATACACAAGGAAGACAGTAAACTCTGAGTGAAGGAAAGAAATCACAGAGGAGACGAGCAATGGGAACTAGCTCAAGGGAGTAAGCCATGTTAAAAGCCAGAGTTGGAGCCTCTATAGCTATCTGCAGCTCACGGCCGCCATGGGAGATTGCAGAGCAGCCCACAGAGCCAATGCAAATGACGGAGGTCGAATGACCCAAAGGTTAGGGTTAAAACTATTTAAGCAACCAGTGCATGGCCAAGAAACTTCCACATGGTTGCAATATTTTCATCATGCACTGGGTCGACTTTCCATAGTCCCTGCATTCCAAAAATCAATTTATTCAACGTATGATTTCATAAAAAACCACATTATAGTTTGCATGGATTTCAAATCATTCAATAATCGTTTCAATGCTTGGTGCATAGCTCGTTATTGGCATGGATTTACATCATCATGATATCTGTTTAACATTAACATTTAGCTCATCACTGACGTGGGGTGCAACATTATTATATTAATGTTAACTTACCACATAACATAATCCTTTAGCCTCGTAACCCAAAGCAATACATTACATAATTTATCAAACACCAATGTTATGAGATATCGCTAGTAAAGCTAGTGAGGTTTATGTTTATGTTTGCATAGTATGTTATACTAATAAGTATTGTGGGAAAACATTACAAAGTTATTTTAACATTATCATTAGTGATATACATAGTATACATGTGAGCTTTAAGCATTTATAAATTGGTTACAACTCATCAAAGTTTATATAATGATATCACCATTCTGAAATAGGTGGTGCAATAACTAAGTTGTTGTTAATAGTATTTTAAGATAATTATGGAATCATTGATTGCTAAATAGTTAGTGAATAGTGTAAGAAGAACTATCTATTAGTTCCAGTGCCTGTCATGATGGTGTAAATGATTACACACCTTTCAACTTGTGTATTGTTTATAGTGTCATTTGGGTAGGATCTTAAACATTATGTAATTGGAACATTAATAAAATATTTTATATCGATAAACAAATAGTTTATGCATGTTTTTAAATCTTAGAAACTAGCAAAGTTTTGATAGCAAACTATGCATTGGCAAAGTGAAATGTAAGAACATTTCCTATGAACTCTTTTACTTAATACAGATCCATGAGATCTTATCTTAGACATTGTGGCAGTTTATCATTACTTGGAGTATAGTTTTACATTCTTACCAAATTACTAAGGTTAACATAAGATGAAAATATTGGCTCAATAAGAAAAACACCAGCCTTGAAATTTTTTCTTAGATAGAACCTAATACAAGAATTGTAATATAGAAATGCTAGGGTATGCATTTTTTGAAAATAAAGAATCTCAAGCAGATAAAATAAGCTGTTCAGAACCAAAGGAAGTAATACTGTCGCTACATATTCTACAGGAAGAAATACAAAAATCTAAACTTTGTTACTATAGCAACAAAAGAAAACAAACTGTGTTACCTTACAGAAGTAGGTTGGATTACAGCAGCTTATAATCTAAACTTATTAATTGCAAATAGAAATATTGTAGGATTCTTTATGAATTTAAAGATGATACTCGGTCATTTATACCTGTAAACCTGTAAGAATAAATAATCCATCTGCGTTAGCATAAATGCTAAGTAAGCTCCAAATTTCAAAGTCAGATTCCACCTACTGTCATAAATAGAACTCATCAGTAAACCAAATATAGAATTAATGCGCAAGATAAACTTAAGATGGTGTTAATAAGAAAACTCCTGAGTTAACATAATCGAAGTTTATGTAAAATTAATCTATTAACTGTTTCTCTTTTTGCTAGTTGTTAACTGTTAATAAACTGCAGTCTCAGCATTTTATGTTATTTCAAAATTTTAAATTTTTGTGAAAATTTGGGGTTTTGACATGTGGTATCAGCGCATAAGGTTCAAACACTAGGTCTTGATGAATCCCAACTAGCTTTCATGAAACTGTAACTGAATTATTATGCTGACATATTTTTTTCTTCTTTTAATGTTATTCAACAGAGAATTGTTTTCTGAAGTTTAATAGGCAGGTATGGAAAGGCTAGAAGAGTATGCAGAGGAGGAGTCTCTAGTTACTAAAACAAGAAATATACCAAGAGATCCTATACCAGAGGATTTAACTACCAATTCCTCAGAATTGTTACAAACTGTAAAGGACCTAAAAACTAAAATGGAGTCTGTAAAGAGAGAAAATGAAAGGATTCTGAGGGCTTAAGAAGAGCTTAATCAGGTCCTAATTGAGAAGTTTGAAATTGAGGGTAGGGGTAGAAGAATTGAATCAGAAGATACCAGTCATCAACGTAAATCTAAAAAGATGAAACATACTAAAACTGAAAGTAGTTCGTCTTCTGAAGTGTTTGGTGAACAACAAAACTATCATACTACTAGTGACAGTAGTGATGATAATCAGTATACTAAAAAGAGGAAAAACAAACCTTATGAGAAGATTTCCAGAGAAGTCAAAAAGATAAAACAACCAACCTTTAATGGAGAGACTAAGAAGGGGGAGGAAGCTGAATCCTGGTTATTTGGGATGAAGAAGTACTTCCAAATATATAACTATTCTAACCAGTTAAAGGCTAGAATGGGTATATATAACCTCTTAGGAAAGGATGACATTTGGTGGCAGGACTTGAAAAGAGTTAAGGGAATTAAAGAGAAAAATGTAAATTGGAGTACCTTTAAAAGGTATTTCAAAAAGAAATTCTTGTCTGAGCAGTATTATGAGGAGAGAGACAAAGAGTTTTATGAGCTGAAGTTAGGATCAATGACAATGAAGGACCTGAACAACAAGTTCTTAAGTCTACTTAGATATGTACCATACCTTGTAGATGAGAAACCAAAGGTATAGCGATTCCTTAACTGTTTACCTTATCATATTAAAGATAGAATCGAATATGATAACCCAAAGACCTTGGAGGAAGCTATGAGAAAAGATAACTTCTGTTTTGAGCAGAATCGGAAGAAAGAAAGATTGGCCAACTGGAAAGCTAAAAAAAATAATAATCAGTTTGAACAAAAAAAGAAGGATTTTGTGCTTAAAAGAAATTTCAAAAACAATAAGGCCAAAAATTATTCTAATAACAAGAATTTCCAAGGAAACAAGAGCAATACACCCAACAATCAGAATAATTATAAAGGTAAGGAATTTGCAAATAATCATGGAAACGTTACCAAGAACTTTGAGCGCAAAGAGCCTATCAAGTGCTGGGAGTGTAATGGCCCACACTATGCTTCAGTCTGTCCAAAATGGAAGAAGACTGTTAGCAATATTCATACTATACAGGAGGAGATGACCATTGGAGAGCTAGCAAGGAGCATGCCTAGAATCAATGCAGCCTTGGAGAACCGACAAGCTTAATATCAGACTTCCATGGTGGAAGTAGAAGGTATGATAAATCAGACCCCTGTAACTATTTTGATTGATCCAAGAGATAGTCTTAGTTATATTGCACCTCAAATAGTAGAAAAATGTAAATTATTTGTTGAAAAATTTGATAATTCATGGTTAGTTTAGTTAGCCACTGGTGCTAAAAGAAAAGTAACTTGTTTTGTGAAAGAATGTGCAATAGTTATGGATGAATTTGAAACTGTTGTTAAACTTAATGTTTTGCCTCTTGGTTCTTATGATTTTCTGATTGGTATGGACTTGTTAGAACAACATAGAGTAATTCTAAACTGTTATGATAAAACTTTCACATGCTTAAACAATGATGAAAAACCAGTAAGTGTTAAAGGAATACCTAGAAAAATGACCATAAGGCATATTTCTGCCCTACAGCTTAAGAGAGCTGTTAGAAAGGGGTGTAAAGCTTATGCAGTAACAATTACTGATGAGGAAAGTATAATTAAAACAGATAAGTTAAAAGTGGAAGACATACTAGTCTTAAAATAATATGTTGATGTATTCCCAGAAGAAATTCTGACGAAAAGGGAATTGGATTTAACCATTAAGCTGGTACCAGGTGTAGTACCTAGCTCAAAGGCCCCTTATCAAATGAACATACTCGAACTTAATGAATTAAAATCTCAATTAAAAGAATTAATTGATAAAAAGTATATTCGACCAAGTGTGTCTCCCTGGGGGGCACTTGTCATCTTCGTCAAGAAGAAGGATGGAACTATGCGACTTTGCATAGATTATCGTCAGTTAAACAAGATGACCATCAAAAATCGATATCCATTACCCCACATAGATGATCTATTTGATCAACTACGTGGAACCATTGTGTTTTCGAAAATATATTCAAGGTCTGGATATCATCAAGTGAGGATTAAAGATGAAGACATCGTTAAGACAACTTTCAGAACTAGATATGGTCATTACGAATTTGTCGTAATGCCATTAGGGCTTACTAATGCCCTAGCTGTTTTCATATGTTTAATGAACAACATGATGCATAAGTATTTAGATAATTTTGTGGTTGTGTTTATCAATGACATTCTAATCTATTCAAAAACTGAAGAAGAACATAAAGAACATCTAAAAATTGTTTTGCAAGAGTTGCGAGAACATCAGCTCTTCACAAAGTTTAGTAAGTGTGATTTCTTCAAGGATACGATTCAGTATTTAGGTCACATACTGACCAAGGAAGGAATTTCCATAGATCCTGAAAAGATAAGGGCAATCGAAGATTGGTCGGTTCCTAAGGATGTGACGGATGTTCGATCTTTCATGGGCATTACCGGTTACTACTAGAGGTTCATTGAAGGTTTTTCGAGGATAGTAAATCCAATAAATTCTTTGTAGAAGAAGGGAAAGAAGTTTGACTAGAATAAAAAAATGTGAAGAAATCTTTTAAAAGTTAAAAACTTTATTAACCAGTGCACCTATTTTAAGAATAGCAGATCCTAATAAAGAATTTGTAGTGTGCACTGATGCCTATAATGATGGCTTAGGTGGTGTTCTGATTCAAGAAGGGCATGTTAGCCTATGAGTCTAGAAAGTTAAAAGTTCATGAAAATAACTGTGCAACATATGATCTGGAATTAGCAGTTGTAATACACGCCTTAAAGATGTGGCGACATCACCTAATTGGCAGAAAATTTGTTTTAATGACTGGTAATAAAGGATTGAAGTATCTTTTAGATCAGCCAAATTTAAATGCCAGACGAGCTAGGTGGTTAGCTCTCTTAAGCGAGTATTGTTTTGAAATTCAGCATATAAAAGGTAAAAAAAATAAAGTTGCTGATGCATTAAGTAGGAATGCAAGGCTGGATTTTGCAGTAGCTATCAGCACCTTTGTTTTAGACCTAGATGAACAGCTTAAAGAAGGAATAGAACAAGATGAAATTTACCATAATTTGCAAGCTAAAGCTAAAGAAAATCCAATAAAAACTTAATTAAAAGTTACATTTTAAATGAAAAAGAATTTTTACTGTATAAAGATAGAATGTATATACATAACGTACCTAAAGTTAAGCTGTTAATTCTAGATGAAATTCATAAAACACCATATTCAGGTCATCCAGGTTATCAAAAGACTATAACTATGTTAAGAAAAGAGTATTTTCTGGCCAAATATGAAAACTGAAGTAGCAGAATATATTGCTAGGTGTTTTGAATGTCACCAAGTAAAAACTAAACATCAACACCCAGCTGGTTTGCTTCAACCATTACCCATCCCTAGCTGGAAATGGGAGATAATTAGTCTAGATTTTATTATTGGGCTGCCTAGAAATCAAAATCAGAATGATTCGATCATGGTAGTAGTTGATAAGTTAAGCAAAGCAGCTCACTTTATACCTGTTAAAACTACTTACAAAGCTGCAAACATTACTGGTATTTTTCTAAAACAGGTTTTCTGATTACATGGAGTACCAAAAGTCATAATCTCAGATAGAGATCCTAAGTTTACATGAAACTTTTGGTAGTCTTTGTTTGAAGGGTTAAACACCACATTAAATTTTAGTACTTCTTTCCATCCTCAAACAGATGGACAAACTGAAAGGGTAAACCAAGTATTAGAAGATCTATTAAGAATGTATGTGAAAGACCAACCTGGTAAATGGGAGGACTATTTACATCTGGTAGAATTTGCTTATAATAATAATTATCAGACATCAGCCAGATTTAGTACTTTTGAAATTTTATATGGACGGAAATGTAATACTCCTATCTCTTGGAGTAATCCAGTAGATAGATTGGTATTAGGTCCAAAACTGTTAAAATAAATGGAATAAATTGTAAAACAAGTGCAGGGAAATCTGAAAGTGGCACAAGATCAACATAAAAGTCAAGTAGACTTAAAAAGAACTCCAAAGGAGTTTCAGGTAGGTGAACATGTGTTCATCAAGTTAAGGACCAAAAAGAGTTCTCTGAGATTGGGGAGTTGTGCAAAATTGGCACCTCGTTACTGTGGCCCATTTGAATTTCTGTCTAGGATTGGACAAGTAGCTTATCAATTAGCATTGCCACCTAATTTAAGAGTACATAATATTTTTCACATTTTCGTTTTAAAGAAATATGTTCATGATGCTACTCATGTTGTTAACTGGAATGATGTATAGGTGGAACTAGAAGGAGAATTTCTGGTGGAACCGGAATGTATCCTCACGAGGAGGGAGATTACACTTTAGAAACACACCATTGGACAGGTGAAGATGCAATGGAAGCACCTTAGTCCAAAGGAAGCCACTTGGGAATTAGAAAGTAAAATGTGAGATGCATATCCAATTCTGTTCCAAGGGAATTCTAAGGATGAAGAATAAATAACATCGAGGAAAATGTTATATTCTAAGGGGTTGTGTATGTCACATGCCCCAATTTTGCAAAATAATATTATATTATTTTATTTTATTCCAAGACATTATGTTAAATTATATGCTAAGTTGTAAGTGATGACTCAACAGAGTCAAGGATATTGAATGTAATTCTGAATATTTAATTATAAATAAATAAAAGTGGAGACAACAGCTTGGGAGAGCTGTTAAAAAAAGTGTTACTAGTCAAGTTGGTGGAGAAGACTGGGTGGAGAGCAAACAGACAAGTGGAAGCATCCTCAAACACTTACAAATTTACAGGTGGCAACCTTCCTACATTTGGGGTCATGATCCCCCAAGAAAGTGGGATCAGAGAAGGTGGCTCAATTAATGACAACTAACCCAAAAAGACCTAGGCAATCTTAATAAAAAATCCCATTGAAGAGAGCTGAGGCTTCCCATTATTCCAAGAAGAGAACCATTTAGGTGACTATACTTCAGAGGATTTCATTGGGAAGGGAATTTGTGGAAAGTGTTTGAGGGGTAAACTACAGAAAGTTATCTAGTACAGCTATCCAGCTAAAGGATCTTGCTGCTAAGTGCAGAGTTAGTACTGAGTCATTGGACTAGTATCTTGTTGCATGCTCCACCAGATCTCAGCCAAGGAGACCGGGAACAGGCTTGGGGGTCCTAAGAAGCCACTGTTTGAGTGCTCTCTAGGAGTTGGTAGGGAGGAACAGCCTCCCAACACTGTTGTTGTCCAACTTAAAACAGGTTCTACAGTCTTTTATTTACTGTGTTAAAAATTTATATCTAAGAATGAATGAATAATGAATGATTTATATGTTTTGTAGTGAACTGTTAAAGATTGTAATCTTTTAGTTATTTGAATGCTGAATCTGTATTTGATGAAAAATATTCCTACCTGTGTTTTTTCCTGTCTGGAATAAACCAGATCGTACTCTAGCACAGGAAGTATAGTTTAAAGTAGATGAAGGATAGGAAAGAAATCTGAAATGAATAGAGTTATTTATGTTTTTTAGAGTATTGGAATCTTTTCTTGCTGTAGATAGTTGCTTCCAGAAAAGAATATTAATATGCCTAGTTAGGTTATTGATTAAAACCAGACTATGTATTAAGAATGCTAGAAAAAGAAATTGTCATATTACTTTACTGATAGCAATGTGTTCAAGTAGGTAAGTTATCCTTTTACACAGTACTTTCTTTTACAAACTATACTTCTAACCTGAAATAGAGAAAATAGAAACATCACAGATACAATGCTTATTTATTTATGTTAAGTAAGGGTTTAAGTATGGTTCTGTTAGTTTATATCATTTACTAATATTAATAGCTAACTTAACCTGCAACTATTCGAACCCTAAGTAAGAATTGGTAACCTAATTAAATTCTAAAGACAAACTAATGCAAGATAAGGAATATCTTAATAAAGAACTTATTAACTCTCACCGTATTCTTTTCCTTAGAATTAAAACAACTAAAATACATTAGTAACCTATGCTTTTAGTATTATTAACGAGGAATTGTCCTTTAACTTTTATATACAAATTATATATGTAAAGGAGTAATGGCGGGGTTGAAAATCCTCTTTTCATTTTTAGCAAGCTTACAGAAATAATCCTATTGAATAAACTAAACTATTACAGACTATTCATAGTCTTTATTAATAAAGTATATGTGCAAATACATACTTAAGAAAATATAGTAAATTCGCAGATAATATTAATACATAAATAATATCATTTATAAATTAATAATTCTTTTAACAAACTGAATGAATATTAAAAGAAAGATGCAAAGATTATTTCTGTAAACCCTAACCGAGAATTCCTTGAGCCACTAAACAATCTTAAATTCTTTTGACAGTAATCGAAAATAATTAAATAACAATATAGAAAATTATCTTCTTAAAGGTTAAATAGGGTAAAAACCCTAGCTCTTATTTCTGAGCAGAAACTATCAGTATTCTTATGCAAATCCATTATAGTAGTAACCTATGATAAACATTATATTTATTCTTTTAATATAAACATTTAAATAAAAATTTAATTTATTTACACAGAGGTAAAAAAAAATACAAATACATAAAGGAGCACGAAGTTAAGCTTAAGATAGGCTGTATTAAAGATATTATATTACATCAACAAGCCTGGAGACTATAAATAAGCCAAAACATTAACATAGTACAAAACCTCAGCGAGGAGCTGAGCACCGATATTAAGATATGGAGTATACACAACTAATAACAATTATTATAAACTTTAAGTTCTTCACTAATACGAGAGGAGATTTATAAGTCACAACTTAAAGCTGTAGTCACCTCACGAAAATCAAGGGAGATAAACCAAATTAAAAATGTTAAAAACGAAGGACAGCAACCCAAGACTAGTTGCGGCACGACCATATCTTCTTCCAATCGCAAAAGGCTATACAAACAAAGAGAGAACCTTGTTGAAACCGGAGGTTACCGTAGATTACTCGGGAATCCATTTATGCAACATGAATGTCAACCATGAAGACATGTTAACCTGCATTATAAAAGAAACAGAGTTAATAAAAATGCAAAACCCTTTTGCAGATTGGAATTGTAAACTAATAACGACAGTTAATTAATGACTTACCCAAGCTAGAAATGAAAACGATGGAGCCCTGGATGAACAGTAACACCACAACCAGCATCAAGAAGAGCTGAACCCTCATTCTCGTAGAGGAAGAAGATGTGAGGGTTTGGAGCTTTTCACACTAACAGCAGAGGTGTGGGTGAGCCTGAGCAACGGCTGCAAGGAGTCTGCAAGCATGGAGTCGAATTGTCACTAGCATACAAGTAGGAAAAATAAACCCTACGATGAAGGAACATTTCCATAACATGCATTAAGCTCAAAGCTTTCACCAAGGATAGACCACGACAAAAGGGGCAGTAAAAAGGAGTTTTCAAGTGGCCGTAAATCCATACACAAGGAATAGAGTAAACTCTGAGCGAAGGAAAGAAATCACAGAGGTGGCAAGAAATGGGAACTAGCTCAAGGGAGTAAGCCATGTTAAAATCCATCAGTGGAGACTCTGTAGCTATGTGCAGCTCATGGACGCCATGGGAGCTTGCAGAGCAATCCATAGGGCCAACGCAAATGACGGAGGTCGAATGAGCCAAAGGTTAGGGTTAAGACTATTTAAGCAACTGGTGCATGGCCAAGAAACTTCCACATGGTCGTAATATTTTCATCATGCAACGGGTCGACTTTCCATATTCCATGCATTCCAAAAATCAATTTATTTAACCTATGATTTCATCAAAAACCGCATTATAGTTTGCATGGATTTCAAATCATTCAATAATAGTTTGAACGCTTGGTGCATAGTTTGTTATTGGCATGGGTTTACAACATCATGATATTTGTTTAACATTAACATTTAGCTCATCGCTGGCATGGGGTGCAATGTTAGTATAACGTTGACTTACCACATAACATGATCCTTTAGCCTCGTAACCCAAAGCAATACATTACATAATTTATCAAACACCAATGTTATGAGATATCGCTAGTAAAGCTAGTGAGGTTTATGTTTATGTTTACATATTATGTTATACTAATGAGTATCATGGGAAAACATTACAAAGTTATTTTAACATTATCGTTAGTGATATACATAGTATACATGTGAGGTTTAACCCTTTATAAATTGGTTACAACTCATCAAAGTTTATATAATGATATCACCATTGTGAAATAGGTGGTGCAATAACTAAGTTGTTCTTAATAGTATTTTAAGATAATTATGAAATCATTGACTGATAAATAGTTAGTGAATAGTGTAAGAAGAACTATCTATTAGTTCTAGCGCCTGTCATGATGGTGTAAATGATTACAAAGCTTTCAACTTGTGTAATGTGCATAGTGTCGTTTGGGTAGGATATTAAACATTATGTAATTGTAACACTAATAAAATATTTTATGTCGAGACACAAATACTTTATGCATGTTTTTAAATCTTAGAAACTACCAAAGTTTCGATAGCAAACTATGCATTGGCGAAGTGAAATGTAAGAACATTTCCTATGAACTCTTTTACTTAATACAGATCCATGAGATCTTATCTTAGACGTTGTGGCAGTTTCTCATTACTTGGAGTATAGTTTTACATTCTTACCAAATTACTAAGGTCAACATAAGATGAAAAGATTGGCTCGATGAGAAAAACACCAGCCCTGAAAATTGTTCTTAGATAGAACCTAATACAAGAATTGTAATATAGAATTGCTAGGGTATGCAATTTTTAAAAATAAAGAATATCAAGTAGATACAATAAACTGTTTATAACCAAAGGAAGTAATACTGTCACTACATACTTTACAGGAAGAAATACAAAAATCTAAACTTCGTTTACTATAGCAACATAAGAAAAAAACCCGTGTTACCTTACGAAACTAGGTTGGATTACAGCAGCTTATAATCTAAGCTCATTAATTGCAAATAGAAATATTGTGGGATGAATTATGAATTTAAATACGATACTCAGTCATTTATACCTGTTAACCTGTAAGAATAAATAATCCATTTGCATTAACATAAATGCTAAGTAAGATCCAGAATTCAAAGTCAGATTCCACCTATTGTCATAAATAGAACTCATCAGTAAACCAAATATAGAATTAATGCGCAAGATAAACTTAAGATGGTGTTAATAAGAAAAATCCTGAGTTAACATAATTGAGTTTATGCAAAATTAATCTATTAACTATTAATAAACTACAGTATCAACATTTTATGTTATTTCAAAATTTTAAATTTTTGTGAAAATTTGGGGTTTTGACAAGACCCCTCAGTATTGGTACCACTGATAATTTAGGTTTCAGACTTCGAAAGCACTTTGAAAAGATTCAATCCATTAGAATTCTACATCCTTTGTAAGCATCTTAAACATTGGTGCAGCTATTTTACTGAAATTCTCAATAAAATGACGATAATATCCTGCACAGACAAGAAAGATTCTTACCTCGTTTTGATTTTTTGGAGAAGGAAGGCCAACAATTACTTCTATTTTTGTAGGATCCACCTTGATTCCTTGCGAAGAAACATGATGCCCCAATACTATACCTTCTGTTAATAACATTTTACATTTCTCATGACTAAGGGCCAAGTTTGTTTCTTGACATCGAATTAGGACCTTCTCAAGGCTATCAAGGGCCTCTTGAAAGGTATTACCATAGGCTATAAATTCATCCATGTACACCTCTACACAATCGTGTATAAGATCAGCAAAAATTCCTAAAACTACAAATTAAAAAGTGGCAGGTGCATTACATAAGCCAAATTGCAAAACTCTATAGGCGTATGTTCCCCAAGGGCATGTAAAAGTGATCTTATCTTGATCCTCGGGTGCTATTAAAATCTAATTATGCACACTATACCCATCAAGAAAGGAAAAGTATTATTTTCCTGATAGGGTATCTAATACTTGATCCATAAAGGGAAAAGGAAAATAATCTTTAAGAGTGGCCTTATTTCACTCTCTGAAATCAACAAAAATACGCCACTTCCTTGTTACTTTCTTTGGGACTACCACTAGAGGATACACCCATTTACTATCAGAGATAGGATAGATGAAACCAACATTGAGAAGATTTTGTAACTCCTCTTTTAGTGTATCTTTCAAAGCAGGATTCATCCTCCTGTGAGGTTGTCTTACAGGTGGAATGGTTGGATCCATATAGATATGGTGAATACAACTGTTAGGGTGTATACCTTTCATATTAGTGTATTCCAATGCAAATTCTCTATATTGGATTTTAAGGACCTTAAGCAATTTCCCTTGTTGGCTCTCGGTTAACCCTGCATTTATGTGTAAAACTTTTCTAGGGATAACTTCACAAGGTACAGTATAAGACCCTATGTGCTCTTCAATTGCAACGACACATGGATTTTCTACGAATGTTGAGAGAGAAATATTTTCTTGAAACTCATCTCCAAATATCTGATTGAGTTGGGAAAAAGGCTATGGAAAATATATACAAGTTGTGGAAGAGACAAACTAGTTTAAAACATTCTTAGTAGTTTGCTCCTGAGGTGCCCAGGAATAGTCACTAGGAAAGAATAGATCTTCAACATTTTCATCCCCAAAGGGGCAATCTAACCACCACAAAGTTTTAGTTACAGGTTTTGTTGGGGGATATAAAATAAGTCTTTGTATAGACAACCCATTCGAAATGGTCGTTTCCCCATTCCTACATCCTATAAAGGTGTTAGCAGTGGCTAACCATGGTCTCCCCAAGATAATAGGATTTCCTTTAGAAGGATCCTTTGATTCCATGACCATAAAGTCGATAGGGTATTCCCATGAAGCTACTGATACAATAATGTCATCTAAGATGCTAGTGGGTCTTACCATGGTATGGTCTGCTAGTTATAGGATTGAAGGGGTAGGTCAGTGAAACTGTCCCAACTATAAAAATTCTAAAACTACAGTGGTCATCATATTAATGGCAAATCCTAAATCGATAAGTGTATTTTCTATGGTGGTATTATTTACAATCACAGTCACTACTGGAGCCCCTGGATTTGTATATTTTGCAATCTGAGATTGGTCTATCATACACTCAAACATCTCTCCTACAACATGAATTGTGAGGGGGTCTTTTTGCTTCTTTCTTGGGCATTTAATGCATAGTTCCTTTAATACCTTGTTGTAAATTGGTATCTCCTTAATATCTTGTAATAGAGGAATTTTGACACAGATATTCTTTATTTCGTTCATAATGTCATACTCGGGACGAACTACAGGTTTTTCTATTGCTAGTTGTTTCAGAAATGGAGGAATCCTTTGTCCCTGAATGGGTTCTTACTAAGGATGATTATGCATTGGGATATTTGGAATATCCACATCCTGCAAAATAACATCATTCACGACTTCATTTGAATATTCTTCATCATTCTCTTCATGAATGATGACTGATTATTTGGGTCTGTCATTTACAACTCTTCTAGATTGTAATTGTATCTCATGTACATGTACAGTCAAAATAATGTGGGATGGAAGAGTTTGAAACTAAATGTTGTTAAGAGCTTGAGTTGGATTATTACTTGTATTAGGTATCAGTTGTGTAGGTAACAATGTAGGTCATGGAGGGTTTGTATTTTGGAAGTGATGATGTTCTTGTGTAATAATGGGAACTAGAGGCACAAACCCTAGTAAAAATTGTTGGGTATTGGTTGAGTGCTAAGGATACAGATAATAAGGTGTGAAGACAGGTGGTGGTTGGGGTTAGGATTTTCCCCTCCACCCCTATGGCCAATATTGTTGCTGAGTAAAATGAGGATGAGGAGGATACTAGGCTGGCCAATGCTGCCAACTTGTAGTGGTCCACTGTTGAGGTGGTTGGTAAGGTTGGTAATAAGGAGGAGGTTACGGTGACAAATTATGAGATGGTGGCGAATCCCCTGGTTGGAAAGGAGGCCTCCTGGAAGTTTCACCAACATCCCCACTCTTGTATATGGCTTGTAACCCCGATAACGATGGGAAATCATCTGTTGGATTGTCTTCCGTACAAATGTGACATACAGAGATATTGTTTATGTTACAATTTTATCATTCAAGCTAGCACTATGTTAGGGTCTTTAACTGAGAGAATAATAAGTACAACAATCAAACACAAGAGACAATGAACACAATGATTTTCCTAGGGGAAACTATAAATGGAGAAAACCCCACAAATTCCTTGGAGATAGAATCAACACCAAAAGTAAAACCCCAAAACAGAAAGATGATCTCTCGACAGCAGTAGCCTTTTTATTCCTAGCGCCAATGTCTTTTTCTTTCTCAGCTATGCACTACAACTAAGTGTGAGTGAGTGTGTTATAAATAAATAGGATCACTATCTATTTATACTAATTCCCAACTTGACAAAAACCTACTGGGGTCGACTTCTCTAGGAGAGTCTAATAACCCTAGTGCCCCAGAATTGTGGGGATTTTAACCCTTGATCAATAGGAGGGTTACCCACAATGACTTGACATGACTTGTTTACATTATATAAACTCCTGATGGGAACATTGGGGCATGACATGTATCAATTACATTACAGATACTTCCTGGAATAAACATTGAGGTACAATACATGTAATATACAAGTGAATACATTCCGAAGTTACATATACGTCAAAACTCCCCCTTAACTAAGAAGGTATTCTCTTGACACAATTTGTCAACACTGGTCTTCTTCTCTGGATCATCTCGTCATCTGTATCTTCAAGTCATCTTAATATTCAAGTCATCTTCATCTTCAAGTCATCTTCATCTTCAAGTCATCTTCATCTTCAAGTCATCTTCATCTTGGATCTAGATCATCACTTCATCTGGATCATCATCACTGGATCTATCATCACTCAATATGGATCATCATCACTGGATCTAGATCATTACTTGATCTAGATCATCATGGGGACATCCTCACTGGATCTGGATCATCATTGCTGGATCTGGATCATCTTGGAGACATCATCACTGGATCTGGATCATCACTGAGTTAGCATCATAGGTGCTATCTCATGATTCTTCTCATCACAGGAAGTTCTACAGAGCCAGCCCTTTTTCATGTTGGTTGTAGGCCTAGACTCCTTGTAGGTCTTCTTTATCCCTTATATCTAACCCTAAGTCAGAATGGCTAGCACTCACATCTAACCATGCGAGGAACACATCCAACATCATGTCAGAAAGGAACAACACTTACATTCACCAGCATAACAGTACTCAACTACTATCATCTATGAAAAGGCACAACACTCACATCTAACCTTGACTTGTCAGAAAGGAACAGCACCCACATCTGACCTTGACTTGTAAAAAAGGTACAGCACTCACATCTGACCTTGACTCTTTAGAAAGGCATAGCACTCACATTTGACCTTGACTCATCAGAAAGGCACAACACTCACATCCACCAGCATGACAATACACAACTACTATCATCTGTGGAAAGGCACAACACTCACATCCACTAGCATGACAATACACAACTACTATCATCCATGGAAAGGCACAACACTCACATCCACCAGCATGATATTACACAACTACTATCTTTCGTGGAAAGGCATAACACTTACATCTGACCTTGACTCGTCAGAAAGGCACTCAGTCCTAAACTGAGGGTTCCTGGTAACTGACTAGGTGCCTCCATTCAGAGAATTGCAATAGCCCTTATATCTGATCATGTAGGAACCAATGCTACAGTCACATCAGAATGGCTCAACACTCACATCTGACATGGAAGGAACCAATCCTCTCACCATGATAGAATGGAAATAGCCCTTATATCTGATCAAGTGGGAACATATCCCTCAATCACATCAAAATGGCCCTGCACTTATATCTGATCATGTGAGACTATATGCCACAATCATATCAGAATGGACCTATGTCCTAGACTGAGTATTCCTGATAACTGACCAGGTACCTCCATTCAGAGAATGGCAATAGCCCTTATATCTAATCATGTAGGAACCAATCCTACAGTCACATCAGAATGGATCAGCACTCATATTTGACATGGAAGGAACCAATCCTCTCACCATGATAGAATGTCTTAGCCCTTACATCTTACCATGGAAGGAACCAATCCTCTCACGATGTCAGAATGGCTCATGGACTCATCACTTCCCCTTAGGTGAAAAATCAATCTAGAGAACACCAAGCTTGTCCCTGAAGTACTCAAACTTCACTCTGGCTAATGGCTTCGTCAACACATTACCTATATGTTTGTCCATTGCAACATACTGGAGCTTCGCTGCTCCTCTCTGCACCATATCCCTGATATAGTGATACTTAATCTTGATATGCTTTGAGTTGTCATGGAACACCAAGTTCTCTGACAACTTCACACAACTCTAGTTGTCGCAATATAGACAAGTAGCATCTAACTAGACATCAAATAAATCAGACAGTATCTTCCTCAGCCATACTACCTCACAACTAGCTGAACAAGCTGTGACATACTCTCCTTCGGCTGTACTTAGTGCCACATAGGATTGCTTCCTTCTAAACCAAGAGATCACACTTGATCCCATACTGAAGCAACACCCTGAGGTGCTCTTCCTATTGATGGTACTTCCTTCCCAATCTGAATCAACATAAACCTCCAGGTTAATCTTCTGACTCATCTCATACTTGAGCCCATAATCAACTGTACCCCTCAGGTACCTTAGAATATGCTTTGCAACAATCAAGTGAACATGTTTGGATCTGTCAAAAACTGGCTCAAGGTGTTCATAGCAAAGCAAATATCTAGTCTCATGTTCGTCAGGTACATCATGTTAGATTTTTAACATTAAGCTAGCATAACATTAGGATATTTAACTGAGAGAACAAAAAGCACAGCAATCAAAACGCAAGAGACAATGAACATAGTGTTTTTCCTCGGGGAAACCATAAATGGAGAAAACCCTGCTACTTCCTCAGAGATAGAATCAACACCAAAAATGAAACCCAAAAATAGTAAGATGATCTCCTGTTAGCAATAACCTCTTTCTTCCTTGCCCCAATGTCTTTCTCTTCCTCAGCTATGTGCTACAACTAAGTGTGAGTGAGTGTGTGATAAATAGAGAGGCTAGCTCTCTACTTATACTAATTCCCAACCTGACTAAACCTGACTAGGGCTGACTTCACTAGGTGAGTCTAATAACCCTAGTGCCTCGGAACTGCGTGGAATTTAACCCTTAGACAATAGGAAGGTTACCCACCTTGAATTGACATGACTTGTTTACATTATAGAAACTCTTGATAGGAACCTTGAGGCATGACATGACTCAAGTACATTACAAATACATCCTGGAATAAACATCGGGTTACAATACATAAGAAATACAAGTGAATACATTCCGAATTTACAATTACATCAACACTCCCTCTTAACTAGGAAGGTATTCTCTCGACACAATTTATCAGCATAAGTCTTCTTCTCTGTATAAACTGGATCATCATCGAGTCTTCGTCATCTTCACCTTCATGTCATCTCTATCTTCAAGTCACCTTCATCTTCAAGTCATCTTCACCTAGATCTAGATCATCACTCAATCTGGATCATCATCACTGGATCTCGATCATCATCTCTAGATCTGGATCATCCCTCGATTTGGATCATCTCTCTTGGATCATCATCACTAGATCATCACGGGTGCTATCTCATGATTCTTCTCATCATAGGAATTTCTACAGAGCTAACCCTTTTTCATGCTGGTTGTAGGCCTAGCCTCCATGTAGGTATTCTTCAGCACTTATATCTGACCCTAAGTCAGAATGGCCCACCCAGCACTTATATCTGATCATGCAGGAACCAATCCTATAATCATATTAGAAAAGCATGCCTAACACTTACATCTAACCATGTGGGAACCAATCCCACAACCTTGTTAGAAAGGCCCAGCACTCACATTTGACACATGTGAGGAACCAATCAACATGCATGTTCAAAATGGATGAGCACTTATATTTGACAAATGCGAGGAACCAATCCAACATACATGTTCAAAAAGGCTCTGCACTTACATCTGACACATGTGAGGAACCAATCCAACATGCATGTTTGAAAATGCTCTACACTTACATCCGACACATGCGAGGAACCAATCCAACAAACATGTTCGAAAGGGCTCTACACTTACATCTGCACATGCAACGAACCAATCTGGCATGCATGTCAGAAGGGCTTGCACTCACATCTAATCAAGTAGGAACCAATCCTAAAGTCATATCAGAATGGCCCTCAGTCCCAAACCAAGTATTCCTTGTAACTGACCAGGCACCTCCATTCCAAGAATGGCATTCAGCGCTTACTTCTGATCATGTAGGAACCAATCCTACAGTCACATTAGAATGGCTCAGCACTCATATCTGACATGGAAGGAACCAATCCTCACCATGACAGAATGTCTCAACCCTTACATCTGACCATGGAAGGAACCGATCCTCTCACCATGTCAGAATGGATCTGGGTCTCATCATTTCCCCTTGGAGGAAACCTCGATCTAGAGAACACCAAGCTTCTCCATGAATTACTCTAACTTCACCTTAGCCAATGGCTTTGTCAACACATCAGCTATCTATTCCTCCATAGCAACATACTGGAGCTTCACTACTCCCCTATGCACCATATCCATGATATAGTGATACTTGATCTTGAGATGCTTTGACTTGTCATGGAACATTGGATTCTTTGACAACTCTATGCAACTCTAGTTGTCACAATGTATACAAGTAGCATCCATCTAGAGATCAAATAAATTATACAATAGCTTCCTTAGCCATATTGCCTCACAACTAGCTGAATAAGCTGCGACATACTCTACTTCAGCTATACTCAGTGCTACATAAGATTGCTTCCTTCTAGACCAAGAGATCACACCTGATCCCATACTGAAGCAACACCCTGAAGTGCTCTTCCTATCAATGGCACTACCTGCCCAATATGAATCAACATAACCCTCTAGGTTAATCTTCTGATTTGCCTCATACTTGAGCCCATAATCAATTGTACCCCTTAGGTACCTCAGAATATGCTTTGCAGCAATCAAGTGAACATGTCTCGAATCTGTCAAGAACTGGCTCAAGGTGTTCATAGCAAAGCAAATATCTTGTCTTGTGTTCATTAGGTACATCAAGGACCTAATCATCTGATGATACATTGTAGCATCAACCGCTTATAATGAAGCATCACTCAACAGCTTCAGGTTTGATGCCATAGGTGTGGTGATGGCCTTGCAGTCCATCATCTCGAACCACTTCAGGATCTCTACTGCATACTTCCCTTGTCCAAGGAAGATTCCATCCACATTTTGCCACACCTCCATGCCTAGAAAATAATGCATCATACCCAAGTCCTTCATTTCGAACTCGGAAGCAAGATTTCTCTTTGTATTAGTAATAAACCCATCCATACCTGTTACAAATAGATCATCTACATACAGTAGGAGCATCACTGGGTTGCCATATTTAACCTTGTAGTAAAGGTTGGAATTTGCTTTACTCTTGGTAAAGCCTAAAATGGATAGAAAGCTATCAATTCTACCGTACCATGTCATGGGCGCCTGTTTCAAATCGTACAGGGATTTCTTCAATCTACACACATGAGACTCCCTATCATGTGTCTCAAAACCGAGTGGCTTCTCTACATACACTTCCTCTTCCACTACACCATTCAAGAAAGTAGTCTTGACATCCATTTGGTGTATCTTCCATTTCATCACTGCAGCCAGATCAAGTACGGATATGATGGAAGTGTATCTGGCTACATGTGCAAAGGTTTCTTCATAATCTATTCCTTCTTTCTGTGAGAAGCCATGAGCCACAAATCTTGCCTTATATTTCTCTATGCTACCATCTGCAACATGGTTGATCTTGTAGATCCATTTGGAAGTTAAAACTGACTTCCTTTCTGGTATTGGAATAACATCCCAAACATCATTCTTCATGATCAATTGATACTCTTCGATCATAGCATCCTTCTATTCTTTCCGTTCTGTCGCTTCTTCATAATTAGAAGGTTCTTCATTGATAAAGTCACATAGTAAAGCTACATATCTGAATCAGGATCTGGTTCTCTTTCTTTCTCTATGATTCTCTTCTAGATCCCCATATCTTTTCGCACCTTGGATAGCTTCTCGTACCCAAGAAGGTTTTCTCTTGTGAGGATTCTTCTCTTGAGGTGGATCTACAGGTCTTTGTGGTTCTTCAAATTCTCAATCTTCTTCTTGAGTTTCTTCATTCATGGTTGTATCATGAATTCTGGGTGCTTCTACTTCTTCAGGTTGTTTAGCAGGTCTCTTTCTGGATTTGTTGTAAGCTGTGTCTTCATCAAATGTTACATCCGTGATGATGTCGATCTTCTTGAATCTTGGGAATTATATTCTATAAGCCTTCGAGCTTTTAGAGTATCCCACAAATATACCCATCTTTCCTGAAGGATCTAACTTTGTCCTCTTTTCTTTTGGAATGTGTACGTACACTAGACAACCAAATATTTTAAGATGGATGACTTCTGGTTTCTTTCCGGAGAAGACTTCTTCAGGAGTCTTTTTCTTGAGTACTCTGTGTGGAGTATGGTTCTGTACATACACTGTTGTTCTAGCTGCCTCTTCCCATAGATGCATGGGAAGATCTTGATCATGAAGCATTGCTCTTCCAGCTTCCATGATAGTTCTATTATTCCTTTTCGCAACCCCATTCTTTTGTGGATTATATGGAGTGGATAACTCCCTCTTAATCCTTGATTCTTTGCATAAGTTTTTGAATTCATTTGATGTGAATTCTCCACCATTATCTGATCGAAAGGTCTTGATCTTCTTTTCTGTGTGGTTCTCGATCAAGGCTTTGAATTTTTTGAACTTGCTGAAAACTTCATCTTTTTTCTTCATGAATTAAATCCATTTCTTCCTAGAAAAGTCATCAATGAAAGAAACATAGTATACATACCCACTTAGCGAACTTGATGACATTGGTCCACGTACATCAGAGTGGATGATTTTCAAGATTCCTTTTGCTTTGCTTGTGCTACTTGGAAATGTATTCTTTGTATTCTTTCCTTTCGCACATCCTTTGCAGACCCCTTCATGTTTTGCTTGAATTTCTAGAAGACCTTTAACAAATTTGCTTGCAAGTGGTAGTGCTATGTAGTGCACATGTGCAAGAATTCTATGCCAAAGTTCATTTTTCTTTACCGTGTCATGGACAAAGGCTTGTTCTGGATGTCCCTTCAATTTGTATAATCCTCCCTCTTGTTCTCCAATCACTATTGCATCATCAATAGTTTTTCCTTTTGGACACATGAGGACTTGGCCATCTACAAATGCAACCCTCATGCCTTTTGCATCTAGTGCCGATATGGATAGAAGATTCTTCTTTAGTCCTGGTACAAACAAGACATCCTTCATTTTCATGGACTTTCCAGAGTCTAGCTTGTATGAGTTTTCACCACTACCTTTTATGGGATATTGGTAGTCATCCCCAAGTTTCACCTTATGGGGTGAATTGTGTTCGGATACATTAGAGGAAATTTGGGGTCTAAAATGGGCCTTATAAGAAAACATGCCAAAATAAGTTTTTGTGAGTTGGAATTCAAGAACCAATAGAATTTCAATAAAATAAGTCAACCATAATGGTTGAATTGACATATTTGTCATTAAAAAAAACTACTTTTTGTGTTTGTATTTTCGACATATCTCCCTGTGTTTTTACTCAAATTTCGATCAGCAGTGTGGGTACTCGTTGGATGCGGAATCAAATTCCACATCCAATGAGCTCTCCTGATCAAAATTTGAGTAAAAACACAGGGAGATATGTCGAAAATACGAACACAAAAAGTAGTTTTTTTCTTTCTTCCTCCAAAATTGATCAATATTATTTTATTATTTTAAATATTATTTTATTATTTTCCTTAGGAGGCCCATTTTAGACCCCAAAATTCCTCTAATGAGTTTCTCAAAGGATTCCTTGAAACCTGTCATGTGTTTGGAAGCCCCACTATCAATAAGCCAATATTTGCTTCCATGAGTGACAGTTCCCATGAGAGAAGAGATCTAAACATATTCATCTTCACTTGAAGAGTCTTCACTTTCATGTTTTACTTTCTTCCCGAGAGGATCATCATCCTCAATAGCATGAGCATGATGTATTCTTTTGGAGTTCCTCTTCTTCTTGGATCCATTCTTATTCATGGGAGAGTTTCTAGCAAAGTGTCCTATTTCATCGCATGTATAACATCTGAGTTTAGATGAACCTTTCTAATGAGAATGTTTACCTTGGTGATGATGCTTTTCCCTTCTTCCTTTCTTGGAGTGTATTGTGAGAGCTTTATCTTCACTTCCCATCTTTTCTTCTCGAGCTGCTATTCAAGCTTCTTCGTGTGAACATTCTTCCCACATTCTACTGAAATTGACTAACTTCTTCCTAACATAGATTCATTGGATGAAAGAAACCCATGACCTAGGGAGGCCATTCAAGGTTGTCATCACAATTTATACATTCTCCACTTCTTCATCTACTACTTCCATCTTTTCTTTGATCTGGGAGACCCTTGTGAAGTATGACTGGATGGTCTCCTCATTCTGGATCTTTACATTCTTCAACTGGTTCCTTAGAGTCATCTTCCGATTGATGTTCCTCCCTTTAAATAGTTTGGTTAGGACATCAAACATAGTTTTAGGTGTCTTGAGGGAGGACACCTATGGTATGAGGTGATCCTTGCTAGAATTAGCAATGATCCTCTTTGCCATAACCAACTTCTTCTTATGTAAGGACTTGGCCTCATCTCCCTTTGGAACTGGAACCTCCTTACTGATATAGGAGTCCAACTCGTTTTCTTCCTGGACCAAGGAGATCCTATACTTCTAGGCTCAAAATTTATCAACTCCCTCAAGATTTTCATCAAGCTTGATATGATGAGACATCTTAATTAAGAACCTCAAATGGAAATACAAAATATTTAGATCTTACTAGGTCAAGATGTTTTGGTTTTGGAGCTGAAATCCTGCAGTGTTGGTTCAGGAGCAGATTAGGGTTTTTCTTTTCCATAGTTCTATCCAACCAAATGATTTGAATTTGATCCCTAACTTCAATTTTGAGGAGGAGATCAATCCAGGCCTGGGCTCACTGAAAAATTCCACTTCTGTGAAAGCCTTAATTTTCAGCAGAAGTTTCGGGTCCAAAACTGAAAAACCTCAGAATTGGATTCTGCTTTGACAAAAAGATGCGCCGTAGGGAGGAGAGTTATTCCACCATACTTTTTCTGAAAATATGTGGAGATAGATCCATAAAATAGGAATCCCTAGTTCCCATAGCTGCACAATGTCTTCTTCTTAGGTTAGCTCTGATACCAAGTTAAATTTTTAACATTAAGCTAGCATAACATTAGGACCTTTAACTGAGAGAACAACAAGCACAACAATCAAAACACAAGAGACAATGAACACAGTGTTTTTCCTCGTGGAAACCATAAATGGAGAAAACCACGCAATGTTCTCAGAGATAGAATCAGCACCAAAAGTGAAACCCAAAAAAAATAAGATGATCTCCCAACAGCAGTAACCTCTTTCTTCCTTGCCCCAGTGTCTTTCTCTTCCTTAGATATGCGCTACAACTGAGTGTGAGTGAGTGTGTGATAAATAGAGAGGCTAGCTCTCTATTTATACTATTTCCCAACTTGACTAAACCCAACTAGGGCCTACTTCATTAGGTGACTCTAATAAACCTAGTGCCCCGAAACTGCGGGGACTCTAACCCTTAGACAGTAGGAGGGTTACCCATGTTGACTTGACATGACTTGTTTACATTATAGAAACTCCCGATAAGAACCTAGGGGCATGACATGACTCAATTACATTAAAAATACATCCTAGAATAAACATTGGGTTACAATACATAAGAAATACAAGTGAATACATTTCGAAGTTACAATTACATCAACACATCAAGGACCCAATTCCTGTTTCAAACCGTAAAGGTCTTTCTTCAATATACAGAATCACATAGTAATGATACATACCCAGAGCAGGATCTGGTCCTCTTTCTTTCTCTGTGATTCTCTTCTGGAGCCCCATATCTTTCTGCACCTTGGATAGCTTCTCGTACCCAAGCAGGTTTCCTCTTATGAGGATTCTTCTCCTGAGGTGGATCTATAGGTTCTTGAGGTTCTTCAAATTCTCGATCTTCTTCTTGAGTTTCTTCATTCATGGTTGTGTCATGAATTCTGGGTGCTTCCGATTCTTCAGGAACTTCAATAGGTTTCTTTCTCGATTTGTTGTAAGCTGAGTCTTCATCAAATGTTACATCCCTGTTGATGTCAATCTTTTTGAACCCTAGGAAGTATATTCTGTAAGCCTTCGAGCTTTCAGAGTATCCCACAAGTATACCCTTCTTTCCTAAAGAATCTAATTTTGTCCTCTTCTCTTTTGGAATGTGTATGTACACTGGACAATCGAATATTCTGAGATGGATGACTTTTGGTTTCTTGCCGGAAAAGACTTCTTCAGGTGTCTTTTTCTTGATCACTCTGTGTGGGGTACGGTTCTGTACATACGCTGTTGTTCTGGTAGCATCCGCTCATAGATGCATAGGAAGATCTTGTTCATGAATCATTTCTCTTATAGCTTCCATGATAGTTCTATTCTTCCTTTTTGCAATCCCATTCTGTTGTGGATTACTATGGAGTGGACAAATCTCTCTTAATCCCTAAGTCTTTGCATAACTCTTTGAATTCATTTGATGTGAATTCTTCGTCATTATCTGATTGAAAGGTCTTGATCTTATTTTTAGTGTGGTTCTCGATCAAGGCTTTGAATTCCTTGAACTTGCTGAATACTTCATCTTTGTTCTTCATGAAGTAAATCCATGTCTTCCTAGAAAAGTCATCAATGAAAGAAACATATTATACATACATGCTTAATGAACTTGATGACATCATACTGTATACATCAAAGTGAATGATTTCCAAGATTCCCTTTTCCTTGCTCTCGCTACTTGGAAATGTCTTCTTTGTATTCTTTCCTTTCGCACAACCTTTCCAGACTCCATCATGTTTTTCTTGAATTTCTGGAATACCTTCAATAACTTTGATTGCAAGTAGTAGTGCTCTGTAATGCACATGTGCAAGCCTTCTATGCCAAAGTTCATTTGGCTCTACTGTTTCATGTACCAAAGCTTGTTCTGGATGGCCCTTCAACTTGTATAGACCTCCCTCTTGTTCCCCAATCACTACTGCATCATTAATAGTCTTTCCCTTTGGCCACATGATAACTTGGTCATCTCTAAATGCAACTCTCATGTCTTTGGCATCTAATGCAGATATGGAGAGGAGGTTCTTCTTTAGTCCTGGTAAAAACAATACATCTTGCATATTCATAGAATTTCCAGAGTCTAGCTTATAGGAGGATTCCCCACTACCTTTTATTGGATACTGGTAGTCATCTCCAAGTTTCACCTTATGGGGTGGTGATTCATGTTCTGAATGTTTTACAAAAGACTCTTTGAATCTTGTCGTTATGTTTGGAAGCCCCACTGTCTATAAGCTAATCATTGCTTCCATGTGTGATGTTTCCCGTGAGAGCATAAATCAAGACATATTCTTCATCACTTGAAGAATCATCACTTTCTTGTATGATTCTCTTTGTGGAAGGCTCGTCATCCTTTGCAGCATGAGCATGATGTCTTCTCTTGTTTCCCCTTGATCCGGTGGATTATTCATCTTCAAATCACACTGATCCAATATGGTACAATAGTTATTAATCTATGGTTTTAACTCATATGCTAAACATTATATGTGACCATCCCTTAACATTTATCGCAACGCGCAGCGCAGTCTGTGCATGAGTCGCGTAGTTATCGCATGCCGCGCAGCTATCGCATGGTGCACAACTTATCACATGGGCACGCAGTTATGTATGGGCCACGTAGCTTGTGAATCGTCGAAGTGGAACATTGCCTGGTTTGTGAAAAGGCCAGGCAGTCACGTATGCTGCGACGTTTAAGGATGCTGCAACATTGGTATGCTGCGACAGCGGATCGGGTATATGGAAAAGTCTTTATATGCCATGACATTTATATGCTGTGAAGTTGATGGTGACATCAAACGGTTATGTTACATGTGGCATCGCCCAGTGGCGGTCATTACAATGTGTTGTAACGTAGCGTATGAGCGTAGAGGTGGTTGCAGCATTTTAGGGATCTAGAACATCGTGGTAACATAACGCTTGGGCAGCAATTTGGCGGGGTTGCATGATTCAGTTTTAGCATATGGTTGTAACAACAATAAAGAAGAATCCATTACTTATCCTTCCTCTGAACTCTTAAATAGAGGAGGCTGGCCGCAAGAGGGGGACACAGACAGAGTGGGGAGATTCAGATCGTTGTAGAGCATAGAGCTTCGTTTTCTGTTATGAGAAGCTTGGAGAGTTTTCTATGAAATGTCCAAATGCTGTTTCTTTCGAAGTTGACTATTCTCTGTTATATGTAGCTTTCTTTTCCTTTTGAATGCTAATTGTAATTTCCAGAAGAGAGGTCTTAAAGACTTTGTATAGCATTCTGTTTGCAGTTGCTGAAGTTGATTCTAGAACCATTTTTGTACCATTTTAAAGAGATTAATTGGATCGGTACCCATTAGAGAGGGACATAGAGACGTAGTCTAGTGGAGGGGGTGAAATCCATTATCAACTTCTATTTGTGACTCTCTGATTTTGTGTTTCTTCTTTATATCTGTTTATCAGTGTTGTTTTTTCATTTCTGTTCTGAGCATTTAATTTCTGTTAATGATGTTCCTTTAATTAACCTGTTGAATGCATTCTTTTAAAACAAACTTTTAATGCACTCAAGTTGAGGTCCGATGGATCATATTATGGTATCAAAGACCGTTAACTGCTTGTGCAAGTTTGCGAATGCTTACCAGGTTCAGGTTAAAGCGTGGTGAAGGAGAATTAGTTGAAGGAGATCTTGAGATTGGCTCAAGGAGAACATTCTCAAGAACCATGTCTTCTCCATGAGGGGAAGAAGAAGGACATATAGAATGGGAAAAACCTGTTATTTCAGAAACTGAGTTTCTGGAGGCTTTTATGAGCATGAAAGCCATGATGGAAATTCTACTCGATTAGCGAGTAGAAAGGAAGAAGAAAGAAGAAGGATCTTCATCCAAAGATGTAGAAGTGAAGAAGAAAGAAAAGAGTAAAGGAGTAGGGGGTGATGGTGATCCTCCTGAAACTAATCAAACTTTCTCTTCTTCTCATACTTCTCATTTAAACAATGCAAGACCTAATATGCCTTATTTCAAATTGGATGTAAAATTTGAATTGCCAATTTATAATGGAGATTTAGATGCTGAAAAGTTAGACAATTGGATCAAGCAGCTTGAAGTATATTGCAGGGTGTATGGCATTACTGATGACCTTTCCAGGATTCAATTGGCCACTTTTAGGATCAGTGGAATGGCTCTTACTTGGTGGGAGAGCAAGATTCAACAAGATCTTCCAAAGAATGGTAAAATTATTTCAGTTTGGAATGAATTCATTGAAGTATTAAGGAAGCAATTTTATCCTTTAGGTCACATGCAACAATTAATAATGAGATGGCAAACTTTTAGACAAGATAAAGGACAAAGAATTCAAGAATATAATCATGAATTTAAAAAGAGGGCTATTGCATTGAATGTTGCATTAGATACTGTTACGAAGAGAAATTCCTATGGCTTGGTGTACCACAATAGACAGCTGTGACTCCAGAAATCAATCTTTCCCAATATGCAATAGAAATAAAATGTCTAACACTAAAGGATCAGACCTTGTACCTTATTCTAGACGGTTGAAGTAGATCCTCATTGAGATTTTCAATCTTCAACTTGAATTGATATAACACTTCCTTAACAACAAGTAAACAATACAAGCATACTATATATCATGGTGTTAGATCTATTCTAGCATATATAATCAATAATATAAAATCATTTGACATATTCAAACAAGAGAGAGAGAGCAATTCAAATACATTGAATGCCAAGAAATCAACCCCCAAAGGACAATTACTAGGAACTCCCCAGCAGAGTCACCAATTCTGTTACAGAGAGAAATTCCTATGGCTTGGGGTACCAAAACAGATAGCTAGACTCTAGAAATCAATCTTTCCCAATATGCAATAGAAATAAAATTTCTAACACTAAAGGATCGAACCTCGTACCTTATTCCGGACGGTTGAAGTAGATCCCCGTTGAGCTTTTCAATCTTCAACTTGAATTGATAGAATAATTCCTCAACAACAAGTAAACAATACAAGCATACTATATATCATGGTGTTAGATCTATTCTAGCATATATAATCAATAATGTAAAAGCATTTGACATATTCCAATGGATACAATATTCAATCAAATACACATAATTGGACAGGAAAATATAGTTCTTATTAATATAAATCAGAGATTACAAGATAGATACAACCTCTGATGGCACGTCTGCGAACCGGAGAAACTGAATCCCCCACTTGGGCCTCCACCACCTCAATCCTCCATCTCTCGATAGGAAGCTCACTAGCAAAAGGCAATCTTGGGAAGAACACAACAGTGCTCCAAAGGGACAAAGGGATGCAGACTCAAGTATAAATTCCGGCAACAATGGAATATAGTTTCGTTGGTTCAATCTCTCTATATGCCTTCAATGTACCAAGGGGTTCCTTATATAGCTTCACAAGGGATAATGAAGGGTTGAATCCAAGCGATCTCAAGGCATATGGAAGGCCAGGAGTTGAATGAGTCGGATCCATGTCAAGGAAAACTCCAAAAGGATTTGGATTATGCACACATCCCGATGTATGCGGTTGTAGGGGTCAAACCCGCATATGTACACGGTTATCAGGTAAAAATCCGTGTATATCATTTTTTATATAGTTTTAGGGATGATCAAGGAAACATCAAAGGATAAAATATGGTCCATGGGGTCTAAAGATTCTGCAGTGGGACAGGGGAAGGCCATACAAAGTGTGATTCACCTGGAGTGGTGAAATCCACTATAACAGATGCCCCCTAATGTGTGAGTTCAGAGGGGTCATACGATGGCTGAAATACATTATAAGTCCATCCCAGAAGTGAAGTGATGAAGGATCCCAAATGGAAGACTAGCCACCCAATCAGCATAGTACAATGATACAACTCTGCGTACAAATGCAAGTACATATAGCAGTACCGGATACATAAGAGTACAATGGCCATGAATAGGCATAATACATGATATCACATATGTGTTACATATAGCAGTCCCGGATACATAAGAGTACAATGGCCATGAATAGGCATAATACATGATATCACATATGTGTTCATCGCCATGTACAATATACATATATCAGAATCTCCATGATGAAGATATACAATGGACCATGATCTCCAAAATGGCTGAAGATATATAATAGATCAAGATCTCCATAGTGGCTGGAAATGTCTGACATACACTGGAATCAAGTCACGAGAGCTGAAATCTCATGAACACTGTCACAATCAAGGAGGTAGCATATAAGAGATGCCACCAGTCTGGAAGGTCTTCTACACAAACCGCTACGAGTACATGTCCTACTATGTGAATAGAGGTGTCGAGGTCGAACATAGTAGTCCATTGTCTGATTACCGGTCATTGATGTAAACCGTTAACAGACGCGAGATTACCCATCGATAATGATAATGGGAATCAAGGTACTAGAGTGCAAAATAACAAGTGTGAATAGATGTGTTGAGGTCAAACACTTGAGAGAATCCATCGATCAAGGGACATTGATGTATTCCCAAGAAACTATCGATGGCGAGAGAACCTGCCACTGATGACTGCAAGTCTCAAGGCACTCAAAAGGACTCTAGACTCCAATCCTAGAATAAATGATCTAAAGTTGATGGGATGAAATCGGCTGGAAGGAGGACATTAAGGCATCCCCCATCATCCAACACAAGGTACTCAGCAAAGCTGTCTAATGTGGAAGGACTCGCTCATAAAGTGCACGAACCAGTAACTATATAGGGAATGGCCGACATGCAAAGTCAAGATAATTGAGGAATGGCCGACACAGGTTTCAACTTCCTTTGAACAAGAGCATAACGATGTATGGTGACTAAATGAAGGCAGCATAGACTCGATATACAAACTGGGACATCTCTGTGACACAAGAGGCATCAACAGAGGCTCCATAGGGACTGGAAGCTTAACCAGTCGGTGAAGATAAACTCAGATAAATGAGTACAGCTCCTAAGTCAAACTATAACCCAACCAATGGATGTGATATATAGTGCTCTGTTCGAAGGCGACACGACTCGACAGCTGCCAAAGATAACATCTTTCCTTGACTAGCTTTTTGCTTTTTTGATTTTTTTTTTGGACTTTTTCAGTTATTTGAAAAGCTTGAAAAAAGAATAAACTAGCTTTATAGTTACAAACTAGGAGGAGACGAGTGTCAAAAGGGAAAACAAACTAGTTCCAAGCAGTGGAACATACCTATTCTCAATGCAAGGATACATGTGTAGGATATCGACACTCAAGGGAAAATCCCCTCCCGGTAAAAAGGGAATCAAGCTGTGAAGGATAAAAATGGCTCTGCATGGCTAGACATGAGACAAGCTTAGGCTATATGGCTGAAATGCAATGTTAGGGGAGCCGTCATAAAGCTCAATAAGGAAGGAAAAGCTCATGATAATGCATTCACAACTTGACATAAGGGGAGTCCGGAGGGAAACAGGCCAGCATAAGATCAAGAGGAGTATGAGGCTCTTGCTAAATGTCATGGCAATACTATACAATGGACTCCCACACCCTAAAGGAGAAAATGTCAGCATGGGCACCAAATGCAAATAAGGCGCTAACTAGGGTACCCATGTAAGGTGAAACTCTACCACTCACATCATGCCACTTCTAAAGCAGCAAGAAGGTTTCGTGACATAATAGAGTGGGTTTGTACCTAAGGTCATGGTGACATGGTCATAAGGTCATGCAAAATGCAAATGGTGGTGAACCTAACCTATATGCCAGTATAGACATTATACCTAAGATCAGTATGAATGGGTCAATCCAAAGGTTGAAACGACACTGAAAATGGTCTTGTACATCACAAATTATGTCAGAAACGGTCCAAAATGGTTAGAAATTGTCAAAACTATAGGAAAGGGGTAAAAAATTTCAAATATTTGAAATTTTTTCTATAAATAGTAAAAAATATAAATCATTTGAAACTTTTACCCATTGGAGCTCTGATATTCAACTGCAAATTCCAGGAGATCCAGCCAGCGGAATTCACAACTGTTTCTTCCAGGTAGTTACTCATGCTCTCCTCATGCATTTCAATATAATTTTTGTTAATTTTCATGGTAAAATGAGGTAGTTTAGGCCATCTCTACATGAGCGCTACGACCCATGTGGATATCGAAGCTTTTTTCATGTATAGGGCTGGCTATATGCAGAAAAGAGGCTAGAAACTGCGTACATACGCAGCTGTTTGCAAAACAATCGTGTATGATGCCGCGCAAGTGAATCTACAAGAATCTAATGGACAATTTGGTAATTTCTCTTACAGGATGGTGCTAGAATGGAGAGAGTGCGAGCATCGTGAGGTAGAGGAAGCTGTAAGGGCTGACATGATGGCTCAACAAGCTCTAAGAAGACGTGGAATCTACAAGTTTTGGTGCCTTGGTGGCTTGAGGGCCAAACCAAGATTGCTAGAGATGCTGGTAAACTATTGGGATCCAGACTCAGAGTCCTTTAGGATAGATGGGATGTCTCTCACCATAGAGGTGGAAGACATATACTTTATCATAGGTCTATCTAGATGAGGGGAGGTAGTGAACCTTCGTTCCCAAGGTGGGTCAGGTGGTGGGCTTATTATCGATGAGTACGTAGCTGTGTACTGCTACCCAGATACTGAGAATGTGGGAAGCCAAGTCCCCACCAATGCTATACAGGTTCTAGGCCTAATGGCCATACTACTAACGCTGGGCAGGATAGCAGGCTTAGCCTCACTCCATCAGGCCTCGCGACCACTGATGTACTATGCGGTGGAGTGTATGAGACCGACCATATACGACTGGAGTACTACACTACTGAGCAACATGAAACACCAGCTCAGTGAGTGTAAGGCAGGAAGGATACGAAACTTCGGGGTCAGCAGCATATTGAGCATGTTTTTCTTCGAGCGTGTTCCAGGATTGAGCCCTAGAGTGGACGTTCCTCTCCACGGGGTTCGAGATCTGGCCCAACGATGTTGGGCAGATGCTATGCGTAAACTATGGGGTGGTAGGGTGGCCAACCCATATCTAGCTGACTTCTTTCCATGGTGGTGACGACAGATTGTTGCCATAGATGACTACCCCTATGGAGGGATAGATTTTCGGGGGGATCCGGACATGCCATTACCACCAGGATCGGCATATGGAGAGATAGGTACCGAATCTCGACTCTCACTCTTTTTAATGTTTTTTAAGTTATTTAATTTTTTTGTATTTTCTTGATTATATGGAATAAAAAATACATGTTTTTGCGTGACAACACATAGTGACATCTACCATTCATGTACAGATGTGGGACCACGGCAACCAGAGGGCTTCCCATGTCATACACAGAGGGGAAGAGGGGATGACATCACAGGTGCGGATGCAGAGCGGACGCTCCATTCATACCAACTTCGTACGACTGACTCACAGGTTTCCCATGGCACAAGTCGAGGACTTGCCTGAGGCCATGCAACGACAGGTGGTGGGTGTGCCACGTGCATGGGTGTGTTTATTCCGACAGCTAGCTAGAGCTATAGTGATGTATCATGATCACAACCCTCCCCCTCCACAGGATTAGACACCTGGGAGTGCATATGTTTTGTATGACCGTGTATTATATGATGGAAGCTTTGAAATCTCCACTTTTGTATATGACACTATGTATTACCACATTTTTTATATATATAAAAAGTTTTATGGTGATTAGTTTATTTATTTACATGTGTAAAAATGTTTATGATTAATTTATTATGAATGAAACAAATGCCAATCTAACACGTAGTTAGGATATGAGTCAGCAACTTGATTATCATTTCTTGGAATGTGTATATATGTAATATTGTCAAATTGTTGTTATAACAATCTCACATGTAAGAATGTTCTTAATAACGTCGGATCTATAACATGGTACAAACCATTGAGCTATGACACTACTAACTCCGAATCAAGACGTACCTCAAGAGAGAGAACGCCATGTGAAATGGCATCCCATAGAAGCTCGATAACGGCACTATATTTAGCAACATTGTTGGAAGATGGCCGTAGACATACACCTCCTGAAGACAGTACCTGACCGATAGGAGTATAAATCACCCAAGAAGCAGAGGCTGAGTGCTAAGTGTGACGGCTTGCACCATCCACGAATCATATGTAGGTGGAAGATTCCATTGACATCTGCCAAAAAAACCGGAAACTAATCACAAACCTGATCACAATAAGAAAAAGACCTAACTATGCAAAGTTGTACACTAATATACAACAAGCAGCCTTGGCTAAAGATCATGCATAGTATTTTTTTAGATAGAGCCCATTTCTAGGCTCCACCAAAGTTGTGCCTTCATAGTCGACTAACTCATAGGCACCCTTCTCTAAGACACGCTTGACCACGTAAGGACCACGCCACATAGGATTAAATTTCCCTTCCTCCAAGGGTTCTTTCGATTGATCCCACAAAAGGACCAAGTCTCCTTCACTAAACACTCTTGGACAGATAGACTTGTCATATTGGACCTTAACATGATGCTTATTAACCTCTAGAGCCACCAAGGCATCTCGACGCTACTCATCAAGTTGCTCGAGGTGGACCAAACGCTCCTCCAAAGGTGAAGTGTTTGGTAAGAGTTCCACAACTAGCTTCAACGAAGGAATCTCGCATTCAACCGGCAATATCGACTCCACTCCATGCACAAGCTGATATGGAGAAATACCAGTGGCAGTCTTAACCACGATTCGATATGCCCACAAAGCAAGGTACAACATAATATGCCAATTTGTCTTGCTCTGTGCGATGGTTCATTGGAGAATGGACTTAAGTGATTTATTCACTGCTTCAACCTGTCCATTCGCTTGGGGGTAGTAAGAAGAGGAGTGGTCTTGCTTATACCCTAACTTCGATGCCAACTCTTCCATCATACGGTTCTGAAAGTGCGAGCCATGGTCAGTGAAAAGCTCTTTCAGAATCCCGAACCGAGTAATGATTTGGTTGAATACGAAGTGAGTGGCTATCTCACCGTTGGATTTTACTGTAGGCATTGCCTCAGCCCATTTCATGAAATAATCCATAGCCACTATAATATGATGGTGCCCCCCAGTGGAAGCTGGGATGCAATCCATAAAATCGAGCCCCCACTTGGTGAAGGGACCAGCGGTGATAATGGGATGTAACGAGGCAGGCTTCAAGCACATATTTCGTGCAAACACCTGTCAAGGGTGGCACCTCTTGACTGCATCAACACAATATTTAAAGATCGACGGATAGAAATAACCTGCTCTCAAAATCGTTTGAGCTATAGAAAGCCCAGATAAATGACCACCACACGCCCCTCCGTGGAAATCATTCAGCACAACCTCAGCCTCCTCATGAGTTAAAAAATGTCGTAAAATGGAATCTACCCCATGGCGGTACAAAGTATTGTCCACTATAAGGTAGTTATTAGAGACGTGACGTAATCGTCGTCGTTCATCTCGCGAGAGGTGAGAAGGGGTCCTCTGTGTTTGCAGATATACTATGATATCTCCATACCATGGGTCAGACGTTGAGATTAAGAAGATGTGTTCATCGACAAACGTATCTTCACAAACCGATTCCTCAGCCTCTGTTAACACCCAAAAATGGTTAACTACCTCATCTACCTCACTACATGGCTCATTTGTCCATTTGCCTACCATATTTCCCTGAAAATCCCACAAAAAGCCTCCAAAAGGCCTAAAATGCCTCTAAAAGGCCTCAAAACCATCTAAAAAGCCTCCAAAAGGCCTAAAATGCCTCCAAAAGGCCAAAAAACCCCTTTTTCCTCCAAAAATAGCCAAAATTCCTCTAGAAATAGCAAAAATCCCCAAAAGGGGAGGAAAAGGAATAAAATAATGAGGAAAAAGGAGGAAAACCCTAAAAACAGCAAAAACCCTAAACAAGCTGCCCTAAACCATATGGTTTCCCAAAACCATGGGCAAATACTCCACCACCAAAAAACTATAAATAAGTGATGGAGACCCCTCATTTCATATCCACAGTCATAGCACCCTTACTCTGCCAAAACGTCTCGTGAAACCGTAGCTTACCATCAAGCTATTTCCACTGCTGAGAACCCATCTTTGGCCTATTTTCCACCATCGGAGAAGGAGAAGGAGCAGCTCGGAGCTCGGAGCCACCGACATCGGATCAGCGCAACGGACTCCACCAACCTCTTCATCAGAGGTAATACAAATACAAAAACTTTTTATACATCTTCTTGTCATTTTTATTTTCTGTTATTTACTTTTACTGTTTTAGGTTAATCTATTTTTATTTACATCAATCGAACTGCTACTAAGGAATCCAGATTCCTTAGTAGGTGCTCATTAGCACAAGCTAGGGTGAAAACCCTAGCTACAGTTTTGGCGACTCCGCTGTCTGTTTTATTGTTAGTTTTCTTTTCGTACTGCATTTTCAGTTTACTATTTTCGGCCGCCGGCAACCACGCCGTTTTCTTCCGCAGCCGCGGCCCCGACCGCACATTTCAGGCCTTAAGCCGCGACCAGCCCGCCGCTGTCAGTCCCTTTTGCCTGCATCCAGATCGCGTTTTTTCCACCCACAGTCGCGATCCGACCGCACCTGTTCACTACACAGGCGCGCTCTGATCGCCGCTGTTCCCGCCGAACCCGCGGCCTCGACCGCAGCTGTTCGCCCCAAACCCGCGGCCTCGACCGCGTCTGTTCGCCCCCAACCCGCGGCCTCGACCGCGTCTGTTCGCCCCAAACCCGCGTCCTAGACCGCACCTGTTCGCCCCGAACCCGCGGCCTCGACCACGTCTGTTCGCGCCGAACCCGCGACCTAGACCGCGCCTGTTTGCCCAGAACCCGCGGTTTCGACCGCCGCTGCCATTGAGAAACCCGCGAACCGCGCCCAGTTTTTGCCCTTGTTACCACGCAGAAACCTAGCTGATTTACCTCTGTTTTTCCTGCACTTGCACAGCCACCTGTTCCATTTGCAGCCCTGCAGCCACTCTTGCTCCCTGTTTTACAGCTTTGTTTCCCACTTTTTCAGCATTATTTATTTCAGCAAAAAGTTTGCATGGTTACAGTTTCTTACAGTTTTTCATACATTATTGAGTAGCTGTTATAGATTCATCATAT
>LPNX010540656.1:185302-201249 GCA_001517045.1 Pseudotsuga menziesii | reverse complement strand
AAAATTCTTAAAGAAATTTTCTAAACGTACAAAGACACATTATTAATGTGTGACATCTTGGGCATTATCACAATGTGACATAGCCCTTGACAAATATCACAATGTGGCATAACCCTTCATAACCTGTGATAAACGTCATAATGTGACATAACTCTTATTAAACGCCCAATATCACATTATTAATGTGTCACATCTTTGGTTGTGGTTACATATACCAACCAAACACTGTAACAAACCATGGCTTAACGTCGTAATGTGATGTAACCCTTGATAACATCGTAGTGAAACATAAACCTTGATAAACATCACAATGCGACATAACATTCTACATTACTATGTAGAATGTGGATGGTTTAAACTAGTTCTTTTGTCAAACGACTATATATATATATATATATATATATATATATCAATAAAATTCTTACAACATGATGGCGAATAATATAACACAAGCATTGAGGAATTGTGAATTTCAATATCCATGAATAAATGTTTCGATCGTTGTGATGAATGTCCCAATGCAACAAAACCATTAAGGAATGCACTATTGAGGAATGTCATAATCCAACATAAGTATTGATAAATGTCGTAATATCGAAACATTGTTTGCGTACAGAGATGAATTTTTTTCGCTTTTCAAAAGTAAAAGTCTTAACGTGAAAGAAAAATACATCATTTTGGCAATACTTAACCATGGTTGACTTTGGTGAACCACGTGGCCATAGTTCATAATGCAAAAATAAATTTTCTAAACATCCAAAGACACATTATTAATGTGTCACATTTGGGACATTATCGTAATGTGACATAACCCTTGATGAATGTCGCTAATGTAACATAACATGTGATAAACGTCACAATGCGACATAATGCTTATTAAACGCCCCTATCACATTATTAATGTGTCACATCTTTGTGTTGACATATACCAACCAAACACTGTAACATACCATGGCTTAACATTTTAATGTGATATAACCCTTGATAACGTCGTAGTGAAATGTAAACCTTGATGAACATCACAATGCGCATAACATTCTACATCACTATGTAGAATGTGGATGGTTTAAACCATTTTTTTTGTCAAATGACAATATATATATATATATATGAAGAAAATTCTTAAATAAATTTTTTAAACATCCAAAGACACATTATTTTTGTGTGACATCTTGGGCATTATCCCAATGTGACATAGCCCTTGACAAATATCACAATGTGACATAACCCTTCATGAATGTCGCTAATGTAACATAACCTGTGATAAGCGTCACAATGCGACATAACAAACCATGGCTTAACGTCATAATGAGATATAACCCTTGATAACGTCATAATGAAACGTAAACCTTGATAAACATCACAATGCGACATAACATTCTACATTACTATGTAGAATGTGGATGGTTTAAACCATTTCTTTTGTCAAACGACTATATATATCAAGAAAATTCTTACAACATGATGGTGAATGATGTGATACAACCATTGAGGAATGATGAATTTCAATATCCATGAATAAATGTTTCAATCATTGCAATGAATGTCCCAATGCAACAAAACCATTAAGGAATGTCGCAATCCAACATTAGCATTGATAAATGTCGTAATATCAAAACATTGTTTGTGTACACAGATGAATTTTTTTCGCTTTTCAAAAGTAAAAGTCTTAACGTGACAGAAAAATACATCATTTTGGCCATACTTAACAATGGTTGACTTTGGTGAACCACGTGACCATAGTTGATAATGCAACAAGAAATTTTCTAGACATCAAAAGACACATTATTAATGTGTCACATCTAGGGAAGTATCGCAATGTGACATAACCCTTGACAAATATCACAATGTGACATAACCCTTTATGAATGTCGCTAATGTAACATAACCTGCGATAAACGTCACAATGCGGCATAACACTTATTAAATGCCCACGATCACATTATTAATGTGTCACATCTTTGGCATTATCGCAATGTGACATAACCCTTGACAAATATCACAATGTGACATAACCCTTCATAAATGTCTCTAATGTAACATAACCTGTGATAAACGTCATAATGTGACATAACGCTTATTAAATGCCCACTATCACATTAAAAATGTGTCACATCATGGGTTGTGTTGACATATACCAACCAAACACTGTAACAAACCATGGCTTAACATCGTAATGCGATATAACCCTTGATAACACCGTAATGAAACATAAACCTTCATAAACATCACAATGCGACATAACATTCTACATTACTATGTAGAATCTGGATGGTTTAAACCGTTTATTTTTTCAAACAAATATATATATATATATATATATATATATTAAGAAAATTCTTAAAGAAATTTTCTAAATATCCAAAAACACATTATTAATGTGTCACATCCTTGGCATTATCGTAAAGTGACATAACCCTTGACAAATATTACAATGTGACATAACCCTTAATGAATGTGGCTAATGTTATACAACATGTGATAAACGTCACAATGCAACATAACGGTTATTAAACTCCCGCTGTCCCATTATTAATGTGTCACGTATTTGGTTTTGTTGACATATATTAACCAAACACTGTACCAAACCATGACTTAATATCGTAATGTGATACAGCGCTTGATAACGTCATAGTGAAACATAAACCTTGATAAACATCACAATGCGACATAACATTATACATTACTATGTGGAATGTGGATGGTTTAAATCGTTTCTTTTGTCAAACGACTATATATATGTCAAGAAAATTCTTAAAGAAATTTTCTAAACATCTAAAGACACATTATTAATGTGTCACATCTTGGGCATTATCACAATGTGACATAACCCTTGACAAACATCATAATGTGACATAACCCTTGATGAATGTCACTAATGTAACATAACGTGTGATAAACGCCACGATCCAACATAACCCTTATTGAACGCCCACTATCACATTATTAATGTGTCACGTATTTTGTTTTGTTGACATATACCAACCAAACAGTGTAACAGAGCATGTATTAACGTCATAATATGATATAACCCTTGATAACATCGCAGTGAAACGTAAACCTTGATAAACATCACAATGCAACATAACATTCTACATTACTATGTAGAATGTGGATGGTTTAAACCATTTCTTTTGTCAAACGGCTAGTTTAAGAAGAAAATTAATATAGCCAAGATAAAAACTAGCTCTCATGAGCTTCATAATGAAACATGATGTTGGGCAATTCCTAAAACACCATGGGAGGAAAGGATATGCCATCTCTATAAGACTATGAGCCTGGATGATTTATTCTTAGAGTTCCCCACCTACACCCACATTAAATTGCAGTTTTATAATATTTTCTACAATACAAACCTACTTAACATTTTAACATGTCAAAGCTATGTTGACTTAAGAACACTTCTTTCTAAGATTTTTGAGCATATACATAAATTTACAACAACCCAATCGATTCCTTTGTCTTCTTTAAAGGCATCCCAAAGTTGGTCTAAATGGACTTTAACCAACATGAGCATCATCATCATAAACTAAATATCAATATTTGTTCTAAACCATATTTTAGACACACACACACACACAAATTGAAACTTAATTTTAAAATTTCATTAATTTTTAATTACTTTGTTGGGTGTTAAAATAACACTTATAGTTATAATTTTCTCTTCATTTTTTTTTTTAAATCTCGGAGGGAGGTTGATCTCCATCCATCCTAGATTACACAAGGATGAGACAAGTGTTTATGCTTATGGTTATTAGAAATAAGCAATTATATATATATAATTGGTAGCTGATCCATAAATAATGGGTAGTTCATGGCAGATAAATTATTGCACCTAGAGTAGTCACCTGCTTTACAACCCCCAATACAGGGGAAACGTTATGCGGGAGATGTTGCGAGGTTCCTAAAGTTAGGAGATAGTATGGGGGAGATGTTGTTATGCTACCAAAAATAAAAAATAATTAAAAAAATTCATGTTAACTAATAATAAAAAGTAAAACCAAATAAAAATATAGGTTCATAAAAGACAAATATAAAACCAAATAAAATGAACTATTAAAAAAATCCATGTTAAGGTTGGAGAGGATCAAATTTCTCTATGTGGATGTGTAAAAAAAAAATAAGATTATAAAGTAATACACCCAAAAAAATTGGACCACTTTAGCTATTTGATAAATTTAGATTTAAGATATATCATGGAACCCACAAGTAAATGAAGTTCAATTTCATACTAGCATCAATTACTCAATTCTCAAAATTTCTACATGGGATAAGAGTTGATTTTAAGTCAGATATTTCAGTTTGTGTATCTCGAAGTGGTTTGTTAGGTTATAAAATCCTAATGTGCTTAAGAGGAGCATTTACACCTATGAAGTGTTTGATGGGATGAAACCCTAATTTCTCTGGTAACAAGAGTGTAAGTTCACCTCTTATAGGTGGTAGATCTACCTGACTCTTAGGTTGGTATGGATTTATTTTAAGAAAGTGAGATACCAATCTGTTCAATGTGTTCTACTTCATTTATGGATGGCATGGATTTCTTTTAAGCGGGTGAGATCCCTATGAGGCATTTTTACACCTCAATACATTAATATATATTTACATTCACTTGCCCTTGTTAGCTTTATTTAAATTAGATGATATTATTATTATAATAATTAAAGTAGAGTGATAAATGGATTGATCCATTTAAAAAATAATTATTTAATCTTTGAAGACACAAATTTCCTTGGAGAAATTGGAACATTATAAAGGAATCAAACAAATATACAAACCAAAACCATTACAAAGTATAAAGATAAACTTAAAAAAATCAGTTTTGTCCATTATTACAGCAACACCAGTTTGGATTTTGTTTTTCACGAATTGACTCCATTCACAGATTACAATCATTGTCCTCCATATGAATGATATCCATACAAGTGTGATATATTGCGTACCAGGTTGAAGAACGTGTAGATAAATAAAGAATAACTAAATAATGAATCGATAGCAATGCGAGAGACAAATCCCCCTTCCGATGTCGTTTGCTTCCCAACAACTCACAAAAAACCCACCACGCGCCTGCAATTGGAAGGAACATAACGTAAAAATGACAACAATGTTGGAAGCCACACAACACACTGAAATACCATTATTTATGGATATGTAGTGAACTTGGCAGTACCAGCAGGTTGTAGTAGCTTTCACCATCTTGTAATTGATTTTCTTTGGATGTACGTCTATGCCACGACGAACATAAAGCTTTTTCATCTTGCAGTTTCTTGATCTTCATGCTTTCTAGTACCGTATTCGCCGTGTCTATGCCTGTGAATCCAATTTAAAATAAAAATATTAAGGCAACTTCAATGTCTGTAAATTAAGAATCAAATATATATTATCACCCAAGAAAAAGTTGCACACAGACCTGAAAGGTAGGCACCATGGACATATCCATTGAATTTCTTGCTCGTATGTTCTCTGGTAAAGTAAATGGGACCTACCGGCACCTACATTCAAATCACACTTTCTCCATTTCAATTTCAAACTGATACAGATCTTCAAACAAATTATATTATAGCAAACTATTGTATTAGATATACTATGCCATCTATTGGCCATTGTGTTTTCATCTAAATTACCTTTATGTCTTGGAAGTGATTCTTGTCCATAAATATTGGATAATTGTTGTAGCTTCCTCTCTGAAACCGGTTATTCCACCACTTGGGAACAAAAATTTCCTCTACTTCAGGGATGCCATCGCCGAACATTTTTCTGAGTACCGCCATTGCTTCTGCTTTTGTCCTCTCATCACCCTGTTCCTTAACGCGCTTTGACTCCTCGTCTGTGACTGTTACAACCAGGATGCTTGATCCTGGATATGCGTTTTCCATGTGCTGCATCATTCATCATAATTCCATCAGTACTTGGTGTAATAATAATAATATTATATTGTTAATGCGTTCTATTCTGTCCTAATATTGACCTGCTAGAAAGTGTAATATCCACTCTTTTCGTCAGCATACAGGAAGAATTTTGCCGCGTACCCCATGGACCAAAACTTACTAGAAAACATTAGGAATATCTTAGTGTAGGTTCTCATATCGCAGTTGAAGAAAGTTTTTCGTTTCCAATTCTGCACGCCAATCATATTAAATCCAATTTTAGTCAACAATTAAGTGCATAGTGTGCTAAAAAAAATGTTCTCACTAGTCAACATGGATTAAAAAAGGGTACATTCATCAGAGGCAAAGTTTGGAAGTAGATGTATTTACAGGGAGAGGAGGCTTAAACTTGATAAGATCACTTTGAAGGACTCCCATCCTCCAAGCTAACAGACTCAATAGCAGGTGTTAATTGAGATGTTGTCCAGGAGGCTTAAACTTGATAAGATCACTTTGAAGAACTCCCATCCTCCAGGTTAACAGACAATAGACTTAATAGCAGCATGTATTCATTGAGACATAGATACCATGTGATAACATTTAACTGAGATATAGACAATTGATGATTACACAATTACCTATGGAGATCTAGTAATAGATCTCCATACTTAATCTATAGCTTATCAATATTCATCAATCAAAAGTTAAATGCATCAATATTCATAAACAACAAAACAATTTCAATCAAGATTGTCAATCTAAATTTAGAAAACGCATGTATAGAAATAGTTAAAGGATGTGTGTTTACAGGAAGAGGAGGGTTAAAGTCGATAAGATCGCTTTGAAGGACTCCCAGACTAACATAGGAAATAGCATATTTGCCATTGTAAACCGAGCCATCTTCTGTCTTGATAGTAACACCATCATTTGTATATTGTATTTCTCTGGCCATCTAAAACATAAAAAAGTGATAATGAATCCATCAGAAATAGCTCGACAATATCTAATACGAAGATTCGATGATCTGTGTGCCTGATATAGGTTTTACCTTGTTCAATTTCCGTCGGTCATCCACCATTTGTCCACTGTCAGAATAATCAAGAAATTCTTCAGCCAATTTATGCACAAGAAATTCGTAGCCTCGATCATCAGCAACTATGAATTCCCGCTCTCCAAATTCGGTGAAAGTCAGGATTGGCTCTACTTATGTAATCATATTAGCAATTAGTAATGGGTAATCGATTGATAACAATTGTAATGTATATGTGAATTTACAAAAATGATGAGGATTATGGTTCAACATACCTGCCATCTCAAAATTGTGCAAAATATAATCTATTTTCAATTCCAACGGTGTTGATGGAACACGGAAGTAGTATATAAATAAATAAACAAGATAAATTCCATTAAAGGCACCTTTGAATTAACCTAATACAAGTTTTACCTTGTTCAATTTGAGTCGGTCATCCACCATTTTTCCACTGTCAGAATAATCGAGAAATTCTTCAGCCAATTTATGCACAAGAAATTCGTAGCCTCGATCATCAACAACTATGAATTCCTACTATCCAAATTCGGTGAAAGTTAGGTTTGGCTCTACTTATGTAATCATATTAGCAATTAGTAATGGGTAATCGATTGATAACGATTGTAATGTATATGTGAATTTACCAAAATGATGAGGATTATGGTTCAGCATACCTGCCATCTCAAAATCGTGCAAAATATAATCTATTGCCAATTCCAATGGTGTTGATGGAACACTGATGCAGTATATAAATAAATAACCAAGATAAATTCCATTAGAGGCACCTGTGAACTAATAAAAATTATAGTAAAATTCTTAGATCGGCTTTAGAATTGCTTACAATTCATGAGATTTCAGTTCTTCCAATGGCAAAACAGACTTAGCCACTGCTCTCTCGTCGACCACGGTGGAAACAACTTCAATAGCCAACGCCTGATTAGCAGAATCCGCTACCAACTTATATGAAGTTGCTGCAACAGATCCAGGGATTCGCGCACCGCTATAATTCATGCCGAGCCTTAAAATCAAGACCGCACTTTCTTGCTCCAAGACGGCATAGGAATGGCGAAACGGCGAAACTGAAAAAGTCGGAAGCCAAAGAGTATGGAAACATACCACTTCCAATTTTTGAAACTGGGTTTTCGAAACTGATTTCCTTGGTGTTTATGACACGTATCTCCTCCACCACCTCGTATCTCCTCCATGTCTCCTAACAGACTCCTTGGCTGCGATCGACTCTCCTAACAAACTATTAAATCAACGGCTAGTTAAGCTAGTTAAAAGATCAGACGATTAAAATAATCTAGGTCATACACTTGGGCATGTTTTGGTGGATCTTGATGATGCGCTCAATCAAATCCATCCCAAAATATCACCTATATACGCCTATCACATAATTAAATTTTTTTTAACATATTTCCAAAGTAATTATAAGTAGAGTTGTAACTTTTTTTTGTTCATATCATGCCACTCAAATATTTACTTATTTCGGGAATATTATGCCATAGGAGTCCTAGCCTTGCGGTGCATAAAATGGCAAGTGATTGATTTACTTGTCAATTGAGGAAAATGATTTTATTGCTTATGTTTATCAAATTTTTTATTATTTTATAATAATATTCTTTTTATTATTATTATTTAAATCTATACTAAACATTATAATTGCATAGTCTTCTTAGTACATTTAAAAAAAAAATTTAATTACAAAAATATAATTGAATAATTATAATTATATATCATAACAAAAGGAAGATTTTTTTTGAAACACGTCAATGTCTTAATCAAATACATAAAATAGGTTTGGTAATGGCATACTAATATTAGACACAACGCCATTACAAAAATAGACTTCAATTATGATATATATATATATTTTCATGAAATAGTTAACAACAAAAGCTTTTTGAAAATGATAAGGTCATTATATTTTATGGTACATTATGTTTAAAAAATTACAATACTAGAATTTAAATCATTATATCAATAATTACAGGTTCGTAATGCATCTAAAATTAAGAATTTATTATTAATTTATGTTGAAATACTTTATTTATTATTTTAAAATATTTTAAAAAGTCAAAAATAAAAGATTTGTAATGAATTAATCTTTATTAATAAAAAAGGTACTGAAGGGGATACAAATGGAATAACTATTGAAGAGTATTTGCTGACCCACAAGAGGAAAAGATAAGCGGTTGAAGCTACTGCCTGAGAACTCAAGGTGCAGGAGGAATATTCCCCAAAATTAGGTCACAACTACCAATTGAGTGCTAAAGAGCACGAGGCTCATAAATGACTAAGCTCTAAGAAAAATACTATATAATAGTATGTCCATTAGCAAGCAAGAGGCTAGACGAGGATTGAAACTAATAATGCAAGAGATGGCACATTAACTGGATTTTTATCTTGTGGTTCAGTGAACATCCTCGAGGGTTATGGAGCAAGTAACCTGGCTTCTCTGGGAGTTGGTTGGGAGGAACGACTATTCCATTCCTATTTTCCCAGCAATTGTGCCAGGTTCTTCCTCCATGTTTTTTTAATTACAGTAGATTGTTTTTATTTTAGATCTGGAAGTGTTGTTATATTCATTAAGTATGAATGTTTTACTTAAGTTTATTACAGAGTTATCTAACCTGTATCGATTTGATTTTGTATAAATCCTAATTATGTCCATGTTTTGGTTATATCTACGAATGATAAATGGCAATTAGAAAAGTTTCTTAGATCGGGCATCCATACCCGAGTTAGATATTTCTCAATGAATTATATGCTAGAGAATCAAATTCCTTACTTAAATAAGTATATCTTGTTGAATTATATATGTTATTTCCTATGTTGTAGAGCTAGTCTAATTTCCAAATTATAGTAGTAAGAGTTAACATGTTTAATTTCTAAACAATTTCAGCCATATCAAAACCAAGGAAAACTAATTAAATAAACTAAGATCAAAGGGTTTACAAATTAAAAAATTAACAAAACAATATGCAAATATTGAGGTGTTATAATCTCGCTAACTAATAATCCAAGAATCACATTCATCTATAGTTGTAACATTACTTTATAGATATTATACAAACACTCATCTACAGGATAATGTTATATTAATAGTTAATCATATATAGAATAAATATTATGTAAATAAGCACTTACAAGATGGTTACACCTAGCATATAAATTATCCAACCAAATATTTTTAAGATCTAATGCTCAAAGTTAATAACCAGATTCAAGGGAATCGAGTAGATCTACATTACAAATGTATACAAATTGCAACAACAAGTTTTTCATTTCCAAAGATCGGTAGTAAGCCCATCTACAATGGCCATCAAGCATTAATATAATACAGTAAGCAAATCGTTATCAAAACCAAACCAAATCGCAGGCATGCATACTATCTGTATAATCACGATGTCCATAATTTAATTACTCCACATGAATCACAAGACCCAATGGGTCGTGTAAATATTAACAAGTTTAAAGATTATGGCCATAAGCCCATATTAAATGGCTTCCATTGTATACGAAGGATAAAAACAATACATGCATACAGTTTCTAACTGGTGCTATATAAACCCCATTAAACCCTCATATGGGTTAGTAATACCACTACTATTTTACTACATACTTTCATGATAAACAGAGAGGAAATATTAATTTAAATCAGCATAATCAAAACATAGTAATGGTTGTAAGACCATTGAAGGATGAAAGCTAATAAATAATTCAAAAGAATATACATATATAACCACAGAGTAATTCGCACCAGAGACTGTAAGGTTCGTTTCTTGTTACAGTAACCATTAACAACACAATGTACGCATACGAGGTGTGGTTGTAAGTCCATTTACGATGGCTTCCACCTTGGTTTAAAGCTAGACATAAACATCAAGTAACATAGTAAGCAAGGTAGTGTTAATACCATCCCCGATGGCACCCACAATACGCAAAATGAAATCCTAATTCACTTAAAACAAAAACAAAACAGAGAGGCTGTAAAATCCCTCTATAAAACATAATGTAAACCCATGGGTGTCGAACAAAAGAACACAACACTTATCTTGTGCAGAGATGGAACTCTCCCTTCCTCTCAACTCCTTAAGCTCAGGTGTTATATACCTACAACAAAACCATACGATATATTTTAAACACGGTGGATGCATTTTTCTTAAAATACACAGTATGAAAACAAGACAAGGTTTTGTTCTTTACCTGAGGCATTCTAGGATGCAGGCCTGGGAGGATGTGACCATGTACCCTTACTTTCCAGCGCTCTCAATCTACAATGGAGGTATTAATGGTAATTAATACAAATAACTAATCTTTGGAATACAAGTATGTACTTAAAGCTAAAACATCATATCTTTTTTACTTGGGGTGAGTTGCAAAGAGGCCAAGGGTCGGATCCTACGAGAAGACCCTTATCTCTTCTCTGTCTACACAACCAAAATTGTAGAGTAAGTCCAGATAACCCTTTAAAGAGAAGAAATTTTAAATTGAAAACTCACAACATTAAAACCCATATCTGGTGAAGGCAGCGACGAACTAGAGGAGTTGGCTGAGCGAAGCAACAAGTTGCAGATGACCATGGATTCCCTCAGTAAGCAGAATAACACCTTGGAAAGAAACTATCACACTGCCATCAATTACCAGCAATGGTTACATAAGAAAACCCAACATTTTCGTATTAACAGAGCATAGCTCGGCTCTCTCCCTCTTTCAGACCAAAAATACAATAATGTAGGGTTCATACAAGCTATTACAAACATTAAACCCACACAAAAATCCTAATTGCAGAGTCTTACAAATGAATGACCAAGATGTAATCACGAGGACAACGTGGAGGCCTGGCTACGCTGTCAACTCATAGCCATGACACCCTTTTAAGGCAAGTCAACTCAATCATTGCTGCAAATCGTTTAAACTATGCCAAGAACCATATTATATAACATGTGAAGCATTGCATTGTAAACCAACCACATACTATATTATATTTGCAAACCATGGTTTAGACCATGTCAAAATCATGTTAAGATCCTTACACCTTCGTGCCCTTAGGACTAAGTCCTTGCAACATCTTTACCATGTGCTTAGGCTATGGTATGTCCCATGGCCTTTTAAAATTTTATTAAAACCTTATTACATTGAGGGAGAGATTAATATTATGGTATAGTCTCCCAACCCTTAGGACTAGTAAAGCACTAGTATACGTAATAAAAATGAATGCAAGGAAACTATAAAACATCACCTTCAGGTATGGTCGAGTGCAATGGATAGATTTTTCCATTATCGCAGTTGGCAAAACATGGCACAGTAAGAGAAATGATATCAATAACTTACATAAGCATCATTAACTTAACACATGTGTAGAATGCTTGTTAAGAGTTGTGTGATTAAATGCATGTACAGTTTTTTTTTATGAATTTGGAGGTGTGTGACAGAATGGCATCAAAGCATGGTTACAGCACTAGGCCTAAACCGGTTCAACATTAAAATTGTTAAAGAAACCAGAAAACTAATTTTACTTTATTTTTGGTTTAATTCTCTTACACAATAGGAAGAGAATGGCAACTTTGTGTTTGTAGGAAAAACATGGCAGAAGTAGGGATGTCTGCAGAAGAAGAGTCTCGCCCCAGAATACTATAAATAACAAAGAGGGTAATTTAAAGGATGGGGATATCTCGGTAAACTTGAATGAAAGTCAAGATAATAAATCTGAACTGCAAAGAACTATTAAGGAATTAAGAACATAGCTAAAAAGTGTTAAGGAGGATAATGAACGAATCCTAAAATCTCAAGAGGAACTAAATACTATTTTAGCTAAAATACATAACGGTGAAAAAGAGAAAACCAAGGAATCAGAATATATCATGCCTAAAACTACAACTTACAAACGTAATGGAAGGAAACTAGAATTTTCAAGTCATAAGGATGAAACTTCCAGTGAAGAATTGGTCAAATATCACTAAAAAACAACAACAATATTCAAGTAAAAGTAATGATGATAATAAAAGGAAAAATAAGTACAAACCACATGAAGAAATATTTGGGGAGTTTAAAAAGATTAAGCCACCAATTTTTAATGATGAAATTGAAAAAGGAGAATAAGTAGAAGCTTGGTTGTCAATGATGAAAAACTCCTTCCAAGTCCACAATTACTCTAATGAACTAAAAGCTAAAATGGTCATATATAATCTGGCTGGAAAAGTGGATATATGGTGGCAGGATATAAAGAAAGTAAATGGAATAAAGGAAATATATGTAACCTGGAAAACCTTTAAAAATCATTTTAAAAGAAAATACTTGTCACAATAGTATTGCAAAGAGAAGATTAAATATTTTTACATGTAAAGACTAGCAACTATGACTATGAAAGAGCTCTAGAGTAAAGTTATGAGTTTGATTTGTTGCGTACCTTATATAATTGATGAAAAACTTAAGATACAACATTTTCTTAGTTGTTTTCCTATCATGTTTAAAGAACATATTGAGTATGACAATCCGAAGATGTTTGAGGAAGTGATGAGAAAGGAAAATTTCTGTTACAACCAGAATAAATACAAACAAGAAAGTGTACCGACTTGGAAGACTAAAAAGAAAGATAACTTTGATCCAAGAGAAATAAACAATAAATTCCATAAAAACACAGGGAATAATTATAAAGGGTATGAAGGAAATAACCATAAAAATTTTAAACCACAGAATTTGGCAGTTAAAAAAAGAGAACATCCCACTACCTTTAATAAGAACAGTGACACAAAGGGAACCCTTAAGATGTTGGGAGTGTGACCAGCCACATTACTTTAAATACTTCCCAATAAGAAAGAAAAACTTTAATGTTCACTCCATTCAGGTAGTTGTTACAGTTGAAGACATGGCAAGGAGCATGCCCAAAATCAATGTTGCATTGGAAAACTGGCAAGCATACCATCAAATATCAATGGTCGAGATCGAAGGTATGGTAACCAGTCAACCTATTTCCATCTTGATTGATCCACGTGCAAGTCTAAGTTATATATCACCTATAGTAGTTGAATTACATAAATTAGTACCATAAAAATTTGAGAAGTCATGGATAGTACAGTTATCCACATGCACTCAACGTAAATTACTATTTATGTTAAAAACCGTGAATATAGTAGTGAATGATTTCATTACGTATGTTGATTTGAATATTTTACCTTTAGGTTCCTATGATATGTTAATAAGAATGGATTGGCTAGAAAAACAGAGTAATGTTAAATGTTTTGGACAAAACCTTTACCTAGATAGATGATACTAGAAACACTATAAAAATAAAAGGAATTCCTAGGAAAGTTATGATAAGAGAGATCTCTTCTCTACAAATGAAAATATCAGTATGTAAAGGATGTAAAGTGTTTGTTTCTTATGCAATAGACTATAAAGATAAGGAAAACAAACTGAAAAATATAAGACATACATACCTTAAAGGAGTTCGAAGATATATTTCTGGAGGAAGTCCCTGTACTTCCTCCAAAAAGAGACATAGACTTCATAATTGATATTATACTCAGAGTGGTACCAACATCGAAATATCCTTATCGAATGAACATAATAGAACTTACAAAACTCAAATCTCAGTTTCAATATTTTATCAACAAAAAGTATATTCTACCAAGTGTTTCCCCTTGGGGAGCACCGGTCTTGTTTGTAAAGAAGAAATACAGAACTTTAAGATTATGCATACACTATCGACAACTAAATAAAATGACTATTAAAAAATGATACCCACTACTTTGGATAGATGATATATTCGATCAATTTCATGGAGAAACAATCTTCTCTAAAATATACTTAAGGTTTGGATACCATCAAGTGTGAATCAAAGATGAGGACATCTTTAAAACTGCGTTTAGGATCCGTTATGGTCACTACGAATTTGTTGTAATGCCTTTTGGGTTGACAAACACACCTGCATCATTCATGTGCTTAATGAATAGTATTCTAAGTAACTATCTAGATGAGTTTGTAGTTGTCTTCATTGACGATATACTAGTTTACTCGAAAAATGAACAAGAACACGAAGAACATTTAAAGATAATTCTACAAGTACTAAAAGAACAACAACTGTATGTTAAGTTTAGTAAATGCGATTGCTTGAAAGACAATATTCAATATCTAGTACACGTCGTATCCAAGGATGGAATCTCTGTTGACGTCGACAAAGTTAAGGCCATCACTGAATGACCACACTAGTACAAGTGATCAATTTTGCCACGGAAAAATGTGGCAATATCCACGGAAAAGCGTGGATATTGCCACGTCTAAGTGTTTTTTGTTCCGTGGAAACTATTTCGTCGCAATAGCGACAACCCCTAATTTGCGTCGCAAGAGCGACGACCCTTTCCGTCGCTATAGCCACGCTCTGTATAAAGGTTTTTAACCACGAAGATCCAAGCCGTCGCTATATCCACGGACTGCCGTTGCTATATCCACGGACTTCCATCGCTATATCCACGGACTACCGTCGCTATATCCACGGACGACCGTCGCTATATCCACGGACTTCCGTCGCTATATCCACGGACTGCCGTCGCTATATCCACGAACTTCCGTCGCTATATCGACGGTGGGTGAATTTTTTTTTTTAAAAAATAGTTGCAGCCGTCACCAGCTTATGCAACCAGCAACCAGCAACAAGTGCTAAAGACACAAAGGCCATATCAAGATTCAATTCCTGCTAGACATTCCAATGACCACCTCTATGCAATGTTCTGTGCTGTCACTCTTATGCAATTTACAACCCACCTCAGAAGAACTGGTGACTCTTTTATGCAAGGAATGATGCTAGCTACAAGGAACCACTTAAGGAACAGTCTTTTAATGCAGTAGAAATGACTGCACCATTATGTAAGTTTCAAGAAATGCAAACAATCATGGATGGGAAAACTTTTTCACTTAACTTTCTCCCAGAGGTGCCATACCTGCCAATGTCTATTATAATCACAGCATTTAAGAAACAAGGTGTCAAACGCCCACCAAAAGGATTGAGCATCCTTGTTCCATCTACGGAAGAGAAATGAATTTCAGATAGTAGG
>LPNX010540656.1:121813-177623 GCA_001517045.1 Pseudotsuga menziesii | reverse complement strand
AGAGATGGAATACATAAATACTTCACATCCTGCATTTATTGGTGGCAATAAAGCAGTAGAAGTTGCTGTGTGACAGCAAAGATCATCATCCTAGGTATCATTCCATGTGGGTAAAACTAACGATGATGCTAATTTTAATCGAATGCTGAAATGACAGAAATCACAAGCTATGCTTGCAAGGTCCAGTGCATCTAGAGTTGGTGTTGAATCAGGTGTGTGACCAACAACAAGCCATGATAAGTCAGGGTTAGCTGTGAACACCTCTGGCGAAAGTTGGGGAATCTCTTCAAATTCTTGAAGCAACATTAAAACTAGAACACCTGCTATCTGAAGAAGGGAACCACATCGATTTATAGCAGTGAATGTATCCTTAAGATGAGGCATGTTACAAATCTCATGCTTGCAAAAAACCCTCGCTGCATAGCAAAGTGCATGTTCTCTGCCTCCTCCTCCAATAACTAATACAACCACACCTTCTACACCAATAGATATAATCGATCATTCTCATTACAATAATAGATGTAACCCGTGGTGTTTTAAAACAATAATCCTGCAAAATAGAATACAGAAATGGAAGCAAAGTTTATGACATACCATCTGATTCATCAGTGGAGAGCTCCCCTGATTCAGCTTTCAAGGCCATGATACTTGAATCTTCAATCAAACTACTTGGATAACTACCTCTAAAATCCAGAGCTCCTCCAAAAGCTGTCTGCGCATATGTCCATTTGGAATATGCGAGCAAACTGGAGAAACTGTTAATGGAAAACAAAGAATTTGCCTTCAGTCTCGTCCCATTACTCGAAATCCTCCTTCCAAATCTGCATCCTGGCAGTGAAATAGGTGGCTTTCTCTAGCCTACAGAGACCTTACACAGAGCTCTGCTAGACAACGGAGGGTTCCAGATATACCATAAACCGCCCCAGCCATTGTGTTCCAAGTTAAAGACTGTATCTAAAGAAAAAAAGCCACAAGGGGATAGGAACCAGAAATTGGGTCTTGAGAAAAATGAAGAATACCTATCCCTGGTTGGTTAAACTCTAAACCCTGTCGGTCCTTTGGCATGAGAAAATCTAGGAGAACCAAACCATTGCATTATGTTGATGCTGAATGAAAAATAATGTATATCTGAGAATGGGTATTTGCTAATGTGCCTCTGGCCCGAGAGCCAACTAAACGCGGGCTGAGCTTATCCAAATAAACGCGGGCATATCCAAATTACCTTCGCGTGGATATAGCGACGGAAGTCAGGGATGGCGTGGATATAGCGACGGAAGTCAGGGCTCGCGTGGATATAGCGACGGAAGTCGGGGCTTCCTTAAAAAAAAATTGTAAAAATGCATAATTTACCCTTGATTTTTCCACGAAAGTAAACAAACGTGGAAAACTACCGTGGAAAAATCCGCCCATATGTACTAGTGCCAGTTCCTAAAAATGTAACCGACATAAGATCATTCATGGGGATTATTGTCTATTATCAGAAGTTATGATCGAAGGATTTTCTAAGATATCCATTAGAGGAATTTTGAGGTCTAAAATGGGCCTCCTAAGGAAAATAATAAAATAATATTTATTAATTTTGGAGGAAAAAAAAAACTACTTTTTGTATTCGTATTTTCGACATGTCTCCCTGTGTTCTTACTCAAATTTCAATCGGGAGAGCTTGTTGGATGTGGAATTTTGATTCTGCATCCAATGAGTACCCACATTGCATACTTTTGACGGACCCTGCTACCCCAAAAACAAGAAATACCTGAAAAAACGTGATGATTACATCATCATCATGTTTTTCAGGTATTTCTTTTTTTTTGGGGTAGCGAGGTCCATCAAAAGTATGCAGTGTGGGTACTCGTTGGATGTGGAATCAAATTCCGCATCCAACGAGCTCTCCCAATCGAAATTTGAGTAAGAACACAGGGAGATATGTCGAAAATACGAACAAAAAAAGTAGTTTTTTTTATGACAAATATGTCAATTCAACCATTATGGTTGACTCATTTTATTGGAATTTTATTGGTTCTTGAATTCCAACTCACAAGAAATTATCGTTGGCGCGTTTTCTTATAAGGCCCATTTTAGACACCAATTTTTCTCTAATGCTACCCCATAAATTCATTACAGAAGAAAGGTAAAAAGCTTGAGTGGACTGAAAAGTGTATGGAAAGCTTTAATAAATTAAAATGTTTGTTAAATATCACCCCTATCCTAAAGATTGTTGATCCTTTCAAGGATTTTTTCGTATCTATCGAGGCATGTAAAGAAGGATTACGCGAGGTATTAATACAAGAAAAACACGTCGTGGATTATGAATCTAGAAAATTAAAAGAACATGAAAAGAATTATGCTACAGATGACTTAGAAATTGCTGCAATAATTCACACATTAAATATGTGGGGACATTACCTCATTGGAAGGAAATTTCTACTTATGTCAGATAACATAAGTCTAAAATATCTATTTGACCAGCAAAATTTAAATTCTAGACATGAAAGATGGTTGTATTTTTTAAGTGAATATGATTTTGAAATCAAAGACGTAAAAGGAAAGGAAATAAAGTTGTTGATGTTTTGAGTCGTCACTCAAATTTACTATTTGCGAGCAGTAGTTATGAATCTGAGTTGGAAAATCAAATCTTAAGTGCAAAAAATTATGATAATGAATACCAAAGTTTAAAAGAAAAGACAACTGAAAATGAACAGAATAAAATAAAAACAAATTTCAACATAAATAGACAAGGATTGTTGCTGCATAAAAATGGGCTATACATACAAAATACAACATAAATCAAATTAACAGTAATGAATGAGTTACATAAATGACCTTATTCAAGACATCCTGGATATTAGAAGATGATCACCATGATCAGGAAAGATTTATTTTGGACTAACATGAAGAAAGAGGTAGTTGAGTACTTAGCTCGATGGATTGAATGTCAGCAAGTCAAGGAAGAACACCAACATCCAGTAGGATTGTTGCAACCACTACTCATTCCATAATTGAAGTGGGAAACAATTAGTATGGATTTTATAACAGGCCTACCTAAAAATTGTATACAACATGATTCAATCATGGTTGTAGTCGATAAGTTAAGTAAAGAAACTCTATTTCTTCCTGTAAAATCTACCTATATAAGGTTGTTAACATTGAAAATATTTGTATGAAAGAGATTTTCATGTTACATGGTGTACCAAAGGTAATAGTCTTAGATAGAGACACAAAATTTACAAGAAACTTCTGGAAATCTTTGTTTAAAGGGTTAGGTACAAGTTGAAATTCAGTACTGTGTATCATCCACAAACTGATGGGTAGACTGAAATGGTAAACGAAGTCCTAGAAGACATTCTAAGAATGTATGTAATGGACAAACCAGTTAAGTGGGAAGACTATCTACACTTAGTAGAATTTGCTTATAATAATAATTTTCAAGTATTAGCAGGTATGAGTCCTTTTGAAATTATGTATGGATGCAAAGGTAATACTCCAATTTCTTGGATCAGTCTAGTTTATAGGTTAATGCTAGCACCTAATTTGTTAAAGGATATGGAACTAACCCTAAAACAGGTGCAACAAAACTTGAAGGCTTCCCAAGACAGGCATAAAGTTATTTCGACCTAGAAAGAACTCCTAGAGAGTTCTAGGTGGGTAAACATGTGTACATAAAGGTAAAGCCCAAGAAAAGTTCTTTAATATTGGGCAAGTATTTAAAGTTGGCACCCAGGTATTGCGGGCCATTTGAAATTCTGGCTAAAGTAGGTTTGATTGCATACCATTTAGCCCTACCACCCACTATTAAAGTGCAATTTTTGAAGCTACTGCCTGAGAACTCAAGGTGCAGGAGGCATATTCCCCAAAATTAGGTCACAACTCCCAATTGAGTGCTAAAGAGCACGAGGCTCATAAATGACCAAGTTCTAAGAAAAATACTATATAATAGTATGTCCATTAGCAAGCAAGAGGCTAGACGAGGATTGAAACTAATAATGCAAGAGATGGCACATTAACTGGATTTTTATCTTGTGGTTCAGTGAACATGCTCGAGGGTTATGGAGCAAGTAACCTGACTTCTCTGGCAGTTGGTTGGGAGGAACGACTATTCCATTTCTATTTTCCCAGCAATTGTGCCAGGTTCTTCCTCCATGTTTTTTTAATTACAGTAGGTTGTTTTTATTTTAGATCTGGAAGTGTTGTTATATTCATTAAGTATGAATGTTTTACTTAAGTTTATTACAGAGTTATCTAACCTGTATCGATTTGATTTTGTATAAATCCTAAGTATGTCCATGTTTTGGTTATATCTACGAATGATAAATGGCAATTAGAAAAGTTTCTTAGATCGGGCATCCATACCCGAGTTAGATATTTCTCAATGAATTATATGCTAGAAAATCAAATTCCTTACGTAAATAAGTATATCTTGTTGAATTATATATGTTATTTCCTATGTTGTAGAGCTAGTCTAATTTCCAAATTACAGTAGTAAGAGTTAACATGTTTAATTTCTAAACAATTTCAGTCATATCAAAACCAAGGAAAACTAATTAAATAAACTAAGATCAAAGGGTTTACAAATTAAAAAATTAACAAAACAATATGCAAATATTGAGGTGTTATAATCTCGCTAACTAATAATCCAAGAATCACATTCATCTACAGTTGTAACATTACTTTATCGATATTATTAAAACACTCATCTACAGGATAATGTTATATTAATAGTTAATCATATATAGAATAAATATTATGTAAATAAGCACTTACAAGATGGTTACACCTAGCATATAAATTATCCAACCAAATATTTTTAAGATCTAATGCTCAAAGTTAATAACCAGATTCAAGGGAATCGAGTAGATCTACATTACAAATGTATACAAATTGCAACAGCAAGTTTTTCATTTCCAAAGATCGGTAGTAAGCCCATCTACGATGGCCATCAAGCATTAATATAATACAGTAAGCAAATCGTTATCAAAACCAAACCAAATCGCAGGCATGCATACTATCTGTATAACCACGATGTCCATAATTTAATTACTCCACCTGAATCACAAGACCCAATGGGTCGTGTAAATATTAACAAGTTTAAAGATTATGACCATAAGCCCATATTAAATGGCTTCCATTGTATACGAAGGATAAAAACAATACATGCATACAATTTCTAACTGGTGCTATATAAACCCCATTAAACCCTCATATGGGTTAGTAATACCACTACTATTTTACTACATACTTTCATGATAAACAGAGAGGAAATATTAATTTAAATCAGCATAATCAAAACATAGTAATGGTTGTAAGACCATCGAAGGATGAAAGCTAATAAATAATTCAAAAGAATATACATACATAACCACAGAGTAATTCGCACCAGAGACTGTAAGGTTCGTTTCTTGTTAGAGTAACCATTAACAACACAATGTACGCATACGAGGTGTGGTTGTAAGTCCATTTATGATGGCTTCCACCTTGGTTTAAAGCTAGACATAAACATCAAGTAACATAGTAAGAAAGGTAGTGTTAATACCATCCCCGATGGCACCCACAATACGCAAAATGAAATCCTAATTCACTTAAAACAAAAACGAAACAGAGAGGCTGTAAAATCCCTCTATAAAACATAATGTAAACCCATGGGTGTCGAACAAAAGAACACAACACTTATCTTGTACAGAGATGGAACTCTCCCTTCCTCTCAACTCCTTAAGCTCAGGTGTTATATACCTACAACAAAACCATACGATATATTTTAAACACGGTGGATGCATTTTTCTTAAAATACACAGTATGAAAACAAGACAAGGTTTTGTTCTTTACCTGAGGCATTCTAGGATGCAGGCCTGGGAGGATGTGACCATGTACCCTTACTTTCCAGCGCTCTCAATCTACAATGGAGGTATTAATGGTAATTAATACAAATAACTAATCTTTGGAATACAAGTATGTACTTAAAGATAAAACATCATATCTTTTTTACTTGGGGTGAGTTGCAAAGAGGCCAAGGGTCGGATCCTACGAGAAGACCCTTATCTCTTCTCTGTCTACACAACCAAAATTGTAGAGTAAGTCCAGATAACCCTTTAAAGAGAAGAAATTTTAAATTGAAAACTTACAACATTAAAACCCATATCTGGTGAAGGCAGCGACGAATTAGAGGAGTTGGCTGAGCGAAGCAACAAGTTGCAGATGACCATGGATGCCCTCAGTAAGAAGAATAACACCTTGGCAAGAAACTATCACACTGCCATCAATTACCAGCAATGGTAACATAAGAAAACCCAACATTTTCGTATTAACAGAGCATAGCTCGGCTCTCTCCCTCTTTCAGACCAAAAATACAATAATGTAGGGTTCATACAAGCTATTACAAACATTAAACCCACACAAAATTCCTGATTGCAGAGTCTTACAAATGAACGACCAAGATGTAATCACGAGGCCAACGTGGAGGCCTGGCTACGCTATCAATTCATAGCCATGACACCCGTTTAAGGCAATTCAACTCAATCATTGCTGCAAATCGTTTAAACTATGCCAAGAACCATATTATATAACATGTGAACCATTGCATTGTAAACCAACCACATACTATATTATATTTGCAAACCATGGTTTAGACCATGTCAAAATCATGTTAAGATCCTTACACCTTCGTGCCCTTAGGACTAAGTCCTTGCAACATCTTTACCATGTGCTTAGGCTATGGTATGGCCCATGGCCTTTTAAAAATTTATTAAAACCTTATTACATTGAGGGAGAGACTAATATTATGGTATAGTCTCCCAAACCTTAGGACTAGTAAAGCACTAGTATACGTAATAAAAATGAATGCAAGGAAACTATAAAACATCACCTTCGGGTATGGTCGAGTGCAATGGATGGATTTTGCCATTATCGCAGTTGGCAAAACATGGCACAGTAAGAGAAATGATATCAATAACTTACATAAGCATCATTAACTTAACACATGTGTAGAATGCTTGTTAAGAGTTGTGTGATTAAATGCATGTACACTTTTTTTTTATGAATTTGGAGGTGTGTGACAGAATGGCATCAGAGCATGGTTACAGCACTAGGCCTAAACCGGCTCAACATTAAAATTGTTAAAGAAACCAGAAAACTAATTTTACTTTATTTTTGGTTTAATTCTCTTACACAATAGGAAGAGAATGGTAACTTTGTGTTTGTAGGAAAAACATGGCAGAAGTAGGGATGTCTGCAGAAGAAGAGTCTCGCCCAAGAAATACTATAAATAACAAAGAGGGTAATTTAAAGGATGGGGATATCTCGGTAAACTTGAATGAAATTCAAGATAATAATTCTGAACTGCAAATAACTATTAAGGAATTAAGAACATAGCTAAAAAGTGTTAAGGAGGATAATGAACGAATCCTAAAATCTCAAGAGGAACTAAATACTATTTTAGCTAAAATACATAACAGTGAAAAAGAGAAAACCAAGGAATCAGAACATATCATGCCTAAAACTACAACTTACAAACGTAATCGAAGGAAACTAGAATTTTCAAGTCATAAGGATGAAACTTCCAGTGGAGAATTCGTCAAATATCACTAAAAAACAACAACAATATTCAAGTAAAAGTAGTGATGATTATAAAAGGAAAAATAAGTACAAACCATATGAAGAAATATTTGGGGAGTTTAAAAAGATTAAGCCACCAATTTTTAATGATGAAATTGAAAAAGGAGAATAAGTAGAAGCTTGGTTGTCAATGATGAAAAACTCCTTCCAAGTCTGCAATTACTCTAACGAACTAAAAGCTAAAATGGTCATATATAATCTGGCTGGAAAATTGGATATATGGTGGCAGGATATAAAGAAAGTAAATGGAATAAAGGAAATATATGTAACCTAGAAAACCTTTAAAAATCATTTTAAAAGAAAATACTTGTCACAATAGTATTGCAAAGAGAAGATTAAATATTTTTACATGTAAAGACTAGCAACTATGACTATGAAAGAGCTCTAGAGTAAAGTTATGAGTTTGATTTGCTACGTACCTTATATAATTGATGAAAAACCTAAGATACAACATTTTCTTAGTTGTTTTCCTATCATGTTTAAAGAACATATTGAGTATGACAATCCAAAGACGTTTGAGGAAGTGATGAGAAAGGCAAATTTCTCTTACAACCAGAATAAATACAAACAAGAAAGTGTACCGACTTGGAAGAATAAAAAGAAAGATAACTTTGATCCAAGAAAAATAAACAATAAATTCCATAAAAACACAGGGAATAATTCTAAAGGGTATGAAGGAAATAACCATTAAAATTTTAAACCACAGAATTTGGCAGTTAAAAAAAGAGAACATCCCACTACCTTTAATACGAACAGTGACACAAAGGGAACCCTTAAGATGTTGGGAGTGTGACGAGCCACATTACTTTAAATACTTCCCAATAAGAAAGAAAAACTTTAATGTTCACTCCATTCAGGTAGTTGTTACAGTTGAAGACATGGCAAGGAGCATGCCCAAAATCAGTGTTGCATTGGAAAACTGGCAAGCATACCATCAAATATCAATGGTCGAGATCGAAGGTATGGTAACCAGTCAACCTATTTCCATATTGATTGATCCAGGTGCAAGTCTAAGTTATATATCACCTATAGTAGTTGAATTACGTAAATTAGTACCATAAAAATTTGAGAAGTCATGGATAGTACAGTTATCCACATGCACTCAACGTAAATTACTATTTATGTTAAAAACTGTGAATATAGTAGTGAATGATTTCATTACGTATGTTGATTTGAATATTTTACCTTTAGGTTCCTATGATATGTTAATAAGAATGGATTGGCTAGAAAAACAGAGTAATGTTAAATGTTTTGGACAAAACCTTTACCTAGATAGATGATACTAGAAACACTATAAAAATAAAAGGAATTCCTAGGAAAGTTATGATAAGAGAGATCTCTTCTCTACAAATGAAAATATCAGTATGTAAAGGATGTAAAGTGTTTGTTTCTTATGCAATAGATAATAAAGATAAGGAAAAAAAACTGAAAAATATAAGACATACATATCTTAAAGGAGTTCGAAGATATATTTCTGGAGGAAGTCCCTGTACTTCCTCCAAAAAGAGACATAGACTTCATAATTGATCTTATACTCAAAGTGGTACCAACATCGAAATATCCTTATCGAATGAACATAATAGAACTTACAAAACTCAAATCTCAGTTTCAAGAATTGATCAACAAAAAGTATATTCTACCAAGTGTTTCCCCTTGGGGAGCACCAGTCTTGTTTGTAAAGAAGAAATACGGAACTTTAAGATTATGCATAAACTATTGACAACTAAATAAAATGACTATTAAAAATTGATACCGACTACTTTGGATAGATGATATATTTGATTAATTTCATGGAGAAACAATCTTCTCTAAAATAGACTTAAGGTTTGGATACCATCAAGTGCGAATCAAAGATGAGGACATCTTTAAAACTGCATTTAGGATCGGTTATGGTCACTACGAATTTGTTGTAATGCCTTTTGGGTTGAAAAACACACCCGCATCATTCATGTGCTTAATGAATAGTATTCTAAGTAACTATCTAGATGAGTTTGTAGTTGTCTTCATTGACGATATACTAGTTTACTCGAAAAATGAACAAGAACACGAAGAACATTTAAAGATAATTCTACAAGTACTAAAAGAACAACAACTGCATGTTAAGTTTAGTAAATGTGATTGCTTGAAAGACAATATTCAATATCTAGTACACGTCGTATCCAAGGATGGAATCTCTGTTGACGTCGACAAAGTTAAGGCCATCACTGAATGACAAGTTCCTAAAAATGTAACCGACATAAGATCATTCATGGGGATTATCATCTATTATCGGAAGTTATGATCGAAGGATTTTCTAAGATATCCATTAGAGGAATTTTGAGGTCTAAAATGGGCCTCCTAAGGAAAATAATAAAATAATATTTATTTATTTTGGAGGAAAAAAAAAAAAACTACTTTTTGTATTCGTATTTTCGACATGTGTCCCTGTGTTCTTACTCAAATTTCAATCAGGAGAGCTCGTTGGATGTGGAATTTTGATTCTGCATCCAATGAGTACCCACATTGCATACTTTTGACGGACCCTGCTACCCCAAAAACAAGAAATACCTGAAAAAACGTGATGATTACATCATCATCATGTTTTTCAGGTATTTCTTTTTTTGGGGGGTATCGAGGTCCATCAAAAGTATGCAGTGTGGGTACTTGTTGGATGTGGAATCAAATTCCGCATCCAACGAGCTCTCCCGATCGAAATTTGAGTAAGAACACAGGGAGATATGTCGAAAATACGAACAAAAAAAGTAGTTTTTTTTATGACAAATATGTCAATTCAACCATTATGGTTGACTCATTTTATTGGAATTTTATTGGTTCTTGAATTCCAACTCACAAGAACTTATCGTTGGTGCGTTTTCTTATAAGGCCCATTTTAGACCCCAATTTTTCTCTAATGCTACCCCATAAATTCATTACAGAAGAAAGGTAAAAAGCTTGAGTGGACTGAAAAGTGTATGGAAAGCTTTAATAAATTAAAACGTTTGTTAAATATCGCCCCTATCCTAAAGATTGTTGATCCTTTCAAGAATTTTTTCGTATCTATCGAGGCATGTAAAGAAGGATTACGCGAGGTATTAATACAAGAAAAACACGTCGTGGATTATGAATCTAGAAAATTAAAAGAACATGAAAAGAATTATGCTACAGATGACTTAGAAATTGCTGCAATAATTCACACATTAAATATGTGGGGACATTACCTCATTGGAAGGAAATTTCTACTTATGTCAGATAACATAAGTCTAAAATATCTATTTGACCAGCAAAATTTAAATTCTAGACATGAAAGATGGTTGTATTTTTTAAGTGAATATGATTTTGAAATCAAAGACGTAAAAGGAAAGGAAATAAAGTTGTTGACGTTTTGAGTCGTCACTCAAATTTACTATTTGCGAGCAGTAGTTATGAATCTGAGTTGGAAAATCAAATCTTAAGTGCAAAAAATTATGATAATGAATACCAAAGTTTAAAAGAAAAGACAACTGAAAATGAACAGAATAAAATAAAAACAAATTTCAACATAAATAGACAAGGATTGTTGCTGCATAAAAATGGGCTATACATACAAAATACAACATAAATCAAATTAACAGTAATGAATGAGTTACATAAATGACCTTATTCAAGACATCCTAGATATTAGAAGATGATCACCATGATCAGGAAAGATTTATTTTGGACTAACATGAAGAAAGAGGTAGTTGAGTACTTAGCTCGATGGATTGAATGTCAGCAAGTCAAGGAAGAACACCAACATCCAGTAGGATTGTTGCAACCACTACTCATTCCAGAATTGAAGTGGGAAACAATTAGTATGGATTTTATAACAGGCCTACCTAAAAATTGTATACAACATGATTCAATCATGGTTGTAGTCGATAAGTTAAGTAAAGCAACTCTATTTCTTCCTGTAAAATATACCTATATAAGGTTGTTAACATTGAAAATATTTGTAAGAAAGAGATTTTCATGTTACATGGTGTACCAAAGGTAATAGTCTTAGATAGAGACACAAAATTTACAAGAAACTTCTGGAAAGCTTTGTTTAAAGGGTTAGGTACAAGTTGAAATTCAGTACTGTGTATCATCCACAAACTGATGGGTAGACTGAAATGGTAAACGAAGTCCTAGAAGACATTCTAAGAATGTATGTAATGGACAAACTAGGTAAGTGGGAAGACTATCTACACTTAGTAGAATTTGCTTATAATAATAATTTTCAAGTATTAGCAGGTATGAGTCCTTTTGAAATTATGTATGGATGCAAATGTAATACTCCAATTTCTTGGATCAGTCTAGTTTATAGGTTAATGCTAGCACCTGATTTGTTAAAGGATATGGAACTAACCCTAAAACAGGTGCAACAAAACTTGAAGGCTTCCCAAGACAAGCATAAAGTTATTTCGACCTAAAAAGAACTCCTAGAGAGTTCCAGGTGGGTAAACATGTGTACATAAAGGTAAAGCCCAAGAAAAGTTCTTTAATATTGGGCAAGTATTTAAAGTTGGCACCCAGGTATTGCGGGCCATTTGAAATTCTAGCTAAAGTAGGTTCGATTGCATACCATTTAGCCCTACCACCCACTATTAAAGTGCAATTTTTTTCACGTTTCTATTTTAAAAATATAGTATTCATGATCGTACTCATGTGATCAATTGGAATGTCATCCAAGCAGAAATCGAAGGAGAGTTCTAGGTGGGACCGGAGCATATTCTTGATAGGAGAGAACTTTTACTCTGGAACCGTACCATCAGACAAGTCAAGGTGTAATGGAAGAACCTTAGTCTGGAAGAATCTACTTGGGAACTGGAAAGTGTTATGCGGGAGGCATATCCATTCCTATTCCAAGATGAGGAAACGAAAGAATAAAGAAAAAATTTAGTAACACCATCCTCTAAGGGGAGGTGTATGTAATGTGCCTAAAATTAAGAATTTATTATTAATTTCTTTTGAAATACTCTATTTATTATTTTAAAATATTTTTGAGAGAAAGTAGAAAATAATTTTTTTTAATGAATTATTCTTTATTAAAGAAAAGATATCGAAGGGGATAGAAGTGGAAAAGCTGTTGAAGAGTGTTTTCTGACCCATAAGAGGAAAATAAAAGTGGTTGAAGCTATTGAGTGAGAACTCAAGGTGCAGGAGACAACTTCCACAAAATCAGGTCACAACTCCTAGTTGAGTGCTAAAGAGCAGGAGGCCCATAAATGACCAAGTTCTAGGAAAAATGATAGTATGTCCATTAGCAACCACAAGGCTAGCATTGGATGAGGATAGAAACTAATAATGCAAGAGATGGCACATTAAGTGTATTTTTCTCTTGGTGTTCAGCGAACAAGATTGCGGGCTCTCAAGAAAGTAACTTGGTTGTTTTGGGAGTTGGTTGGGAGGAATGGCTATTCCATTTATGTTTTCCCAGCAATGGCGCGAGGTTATTTGTCTATTTTTTTAATTACAGTAGGTTGTTTTATTTTAGATTTGGAAGTGTTGTTGTTGTTAACCCAAAAAATCCCCCAGTAAGCTCTACATGACCTACACCACCCAAAGACATCTACATATGACCCTCATTTGACCCCCACATCCTCAAAAAGGCTCAAAAATATGAAAAAGGGCTTAAAAACCCCTAAAAAGAGCCAAAAATAGCTCTCATAGGGCTAAAACCTCCAAAAAGGGGCTAAAACCCCTCAAAGGATCTTAAAACCCCCAGAGGAGCTAGGAATTGGACGAAAGGGGCTAACGCCCTAACGAAGGGCTTAAAACCCTAAATCTCTAAGAAAAAATATAAATAGAGGGTTGGGGGTCACTCTCAAAACTCTTCTCATCTCCCTATCATTATGTTGCCAATGTGAGTGCATTGAGACCCTTTTCCTCTCAAGTCATTCACCCTCCCTCTCCTCCATTCCTCCATTGAGCCAAAGCTCCCATTCCATTTGAGAGGTGCTCCCAAAGCTAGGGCATGGTGGCCCATTTCCATGGAGAGAAGGTATAATCTTGTTTTCTGTCATTTTTCTTATAGTTTTTCTAACATATTTTTGCTTGCAGGTTTATTACTCATGCTTTTTCGCAGGTTTCCCTCTATTTCTTGCAGCTCTTTTGTTTGCTAACAGTTTTATGCATGGTTTTGGAGATTGGCCCTAACCTTGTTTGCAGGATTTTCTTTGTTTTTCATTCAATCCTCACAGGAACCCTACCCTTCCGTCCTATAGACAGAAGGGAGACGTTCCTACCTGTAGCAAGGGCGAAAGGCCTACTATAGTTGTATTTGTTAAATAGAAATGTTTTACTTAATTTTATTACACACACATTGATTTGATTTTGTATAAATCCTAATTCTGTCTATATTTTGGTACTTATATCTATGAATGATAAATGGTAATTAGGAAATTTTCTTAAATCGGGCATCCATACCCAAGTTAGGTATTTCACAATGAATTATATGCTAGAGAATTGAATTCTTTACTTAAATAAGTATATATCACTGAATTATATCTGTTATTTTCCTATGTTGTATATCTAGTCTAATTTCTAAATTATAGTAGTACGAGTTAACATGTTTGATTTCTAAACAATTACAATGAGATCGAAACCAAGGAGAACTAATTAAATAAACTAATATCATAGGGTTTACAAAATAACAAAACAAATATACAAATATTCATGTGTTATAATCTAGCTAACTATTAATCTAAGAATCACATTCATCTATAGTCGTAGAGTTACTTTATAGATGTTATATAGACAATCATCTACAAGATAATGTTATGTTAATTGTTAATCATATACAGAATAAATATTATGTAAATAATCACTTACACCATGGTTACACCTAGCATATATAACTTATCCAACCAAATATTTTAAATATCTAATGCTCATATTCAATAACCATATTCAAGGGAATCGAGTAGATCTACATTACAAATGTAAACAAATCACAGCAACAAGTTTTTCATTTCCAAAGACCAATAGTAAGTCCACTATGATGGTCGTCGAGCATTAATATAATACAGAAAGAAAATTGTTATCAAATGCAAACCAAAGCGCAGGCATGCATACTATTTTTTAAACCACAATCTCCATAATTTAACTACTCCACAGGAATCGCAATACCCAATGGTTCATGTAAACATTAACAAGTTTAAATATTATGGCCATAAGCACATATTAAATGGTTGCCATTGTATATGAAAAATAAAAACAATATATACATACAGTATCTAACCAGTGCTATATAAACCACATTAAACCCTCATATGAGTTAGTAATACCACTACTATTTTACTACATACTTCCATGATAAACAAAGTGGAAATATGAATTTAAATCGAGATCATCAAAACATAGTAATGGTCGTAAGACCATCAAATGATCGAATCCAGTAAATAATTCAAAATAATATACATATATAACGACAAAGTAATTCACAGCAGAGACCCTAAGGGTCATTTCTTGTTATAGTAACCATTAAGAACACAATGTATGCATATAGAGTGTGGTTGTAACTGCATCTACGATGGCATCCACCTTGGTTTAAAACTATATATAAACTTCAAGTAAAAGATTAAGCGAGGTGGTGATAAGACCATCCGTGATGGCATTTACAATACCCAAAATGAAACCCTAATGTGCTTAAAACCAAAATGAAGCAGAGAGGCTATAAAATCCCTCTATAAAACATAATGTACAAACCCCATGGGAATCAAACGAAAGCACACAAAACTTATCTTGTGCAGAGCAGGAGCTCCCCCTTCCTCTCAGCTCCTTAAGCTCAGGCGTTATATACCTGCATCAAAACATGCAATATATTTTAAACATCATGGATGCATTTTTTCTTAAAAGATACACAATATGAAAATGAGAGATAGGGTTTTGTTCTTTACCTGAAGCGTTCTAAGAAGTAGACCTTGGAGGATGTGACCCTGTCGCATTCATTTCCAGCGCTCCCAATCTGTAAACATAGGTATTAGTGGTAGTTAATACAAATAACTAAACTCTGGAATATAAGTATGTACTTAAAGCTAAACCACCATATCGGTTTTACCTCATGTGAGTTGCAGAGAGGCCAAGGGTCGGCTCCTCCAAGAAGACCCTTATCTCTCCTCTGCCTACACAACCAACGTTGTAGAGTAAGTCCAAATAACCCTTTAAAGAGAATAAATTTTAAATTGAAAGGCTTACATCAATAAAACCCATACCTCGTGAAGGCAGCGATAAACTGGAGCAGTTGGTTAAGCGAAGCAACAAGTTCCAGATGTCCATGAACGCCATTAGTAAGCACAAGAACACCTTGGAAAGAAAATCCAACATTTTTGGATTAACAGAGCAGCTCTTGTCTCTCTCTCTCTTTCAGACCAAAAATACATTAATGTAGGGTTCGGACAACCTAAATTACAAACTTTAAACCGGCACAAAAACCCTAATTGCAGAGTCTTAAAAATGGACGACTAGGATGTAATCATGAGGCCAATGTGGAATCCTATTTGCGCTGTCAACTAGCAACCAAGACACACTTTTAAGGCAAGTCAACTCAAAGCAAAAACACTTTTAAACCTCAACCAGATCAATCATGGTCTTTCAATCATTGGTGCAAACCGTTTAAACTATGCCAAGAACCATATTATATAACATGCGAACCATTGCATTGTAAACCAACCACGTACTCTAATATATTTGCAAACCATGGTTTAGACCATGTTGAAATCATGTTAAGAGCCTTACACCTTTGTGCCCTTAGGACTAAGTCCTTACAACATCTCTACCATGCGCTTAAGATATGGTATGGCCTATGGCCTCTTAACCTTTTATGAAAACCTTATTACATTGACTGCGGAAGTAAGACTATGGTATAGTCTCCCAACCCTTAGGACTAGTAAAGCCGTAGTATACATACTAAAAACGAATGCAAGGAAACTGTAAAATATCACCTTCGGGTATGGTCGAGCGCAATGGATGGATTTTGCCATTACCACAAGTGGTGAAACGTGACATAGTAAGCGAAATGATATCAATAACTTACATAAGCATCATTAACTTAACACATGAGTAAACATGCTTGTTAAGAGTTGTGTGATTAAAAATGCATGTACAATTTTTTTTTTGAATTTTGAGGTGTGACAAAGTTTATATTAAATAGTATTTATTAAAAATGTGAGATACCAAAAATGTTTTTATAGTGTAATATAATTTTGGGTATAATATATTTTAACAAGTATATATTATTTTAATATATATATTTTTAATATTTTTAAATGCTTAAAATAAAATGGAGTGGTGTATTTATTTATGTTTTAAAGTGGGTTTTGGTTGGAATAAGGTTTTTTTTTTTTGTAAAATTCAATTTTGGAATTGTTTAAATTGTGTTTTTTAACTCATAAAATTCAATTTTGGAAGTGTTTAAATTGAGTTTTTTAATCTATAAAATTCAATTTTGAAAGTGTTAAATTATGTTTTTGAATCCATACATAATAAAATATCTAATTTACAACAAATAAATTTATATTAATATAGGTCATACTTTCTATATAAAAAATATTCAACAACAAATAATTTTAAATTAAATTTTATTACTTTAAATATATTTTAAATCATAAGACTATATGAAATTATTAACTAAAAATTGTTTTGTTAAAATATTAACAGTTCTATTTTTCACATTGAAAACACTATGTTCTTTCATAAGATGGAAAAACAAATATCAATGCAAATTTTCAAGAATTTAGCTCATCAAATTTAGTTTTTCATAGTCACCATGTCACTATATCATATAAAATAAAATAAACTATAATAAAAATATTAGTGTGAAAATATTAATAAAAAAAATTATAATAAAAATATCACTGTGAAATATTAATAGATAGAACTATTAGCTTAACTTCAATGATGATAGAAATTTAGTTTAACTTCAACTCAAATCATCATTTTACTTGAACTGAAATTGATGTCTTAGCTTGCAAAGTCTACCTTTATTACACTAAAACCATGCACCTCCCAATAATATTTCCATTTGGCCATGTAGCATCATGAGAACAATAAGTTAGTTAATGTGCTTAGAAAGAGATTAGTTGATCAATACAATCTATAAATATGAATAAAAAGAGGTGAATAGCATTCTTCCCGAAAAAAAACATAATCAATGTGTGAAATATATGCCTCTTTATATATTCTAAACATATTAATATTATTAATGTGGTTGTTACATATATCTTTATTTATTAAAAGTAGTGGCTGATATACATCAAATTATTAATTATTAAAAAATTTATAGACAGATACCCAATTAATAAAAAATAAATAAAAATAGGACACCTATTAATATATATCAACAAACTTCAATAATTTCGTTGTGCTAGTTATTTAGTTATTAAGACTTTGTGACTGAACGCAACTTTTTCTGCACCTAATTCCCGATTCAAAGCAATAGAGCATTTAAGCTCTGTGTTCAACCAGCTGATTAGCAGACCAAATTCAAAATGGGAAGAGGAATAGTTGCACTTCCAACCTTCGCTATCAAACAATCTACATTAAGATTCTTGCACAACACTTTCTCTGCTATCAAACAACGTACATTAATATTCTTCCACAACAATTTCTTCACTGTCTGCCAGTAGTTGCGCCACTTTCGAACGCACCCCTTGTTACGTATTGTCACGCATAGGAATGGAGAGCAACAGCATTAGACGTACTGTTGGGAGAAGGTTGCTGCTATCCATTAATTCAATCTTGTTGGGCACTTTGACAATGGTGACAGAGTTCAGTAAAGCTGGGTCCGGCATTAATTTATCATTATTTTTAGGAATAAAACTAATGGAGCTCATTACTGTTTCATGAACCTCATTACTGGCTTTTCTGAATTTTGAACCACGAATCTGAACCGGCCTTCACTTAAACAAGAGCCACTTAAAAACTATCTATTGATTCATAGATGCATCATACATATTTCCTTCATTCCCTTCTTACCCAGCTTGTAATAGATGTTATTGGAATCATTGTATCACTGTTATTGGAACCATTGTAGCTTTATAGAAATTTACTTAATCAAATTAGAAGCTACTCCACCAATGCTGGAATTCTAAGCTAAGCTTAGGTAATCCTGAATTCATGAATTGGAGAATTCCTGAAGCGCACTGTTTATATTATTTATGATTAAAGTTTTCGTTTTGAGATAAATGCTCATCATTGAGAGCAGCATTGACCGTTTGAACTGAACAATTGGAGCGTCAGACAGAATTGTTATGAATGCCTACATGAAATTTTGATGTGATAGTGTTTTCATCTAAAACCTTGGAATATCAAAATTCCAAACACATTTAATGAGAAATCTGTCTATTGCTGACGGCAACCGACTTGCCCACCTCGATGGGTCGATGCTGCCTTCAGTGATAAGCTTTTATTAATGGCGACCGATGATACTGAGAGGGGAGAAATAATGTTTTGTTTGTGATCAAACAAATTATGGTCGATGGAAGGAAAAACTCATCGTCCAATTTATGCCCTTTTATTCTTGCTGTATTCTGACCCGTTCCTGATTGTTTAATGACTTGCAGGCCATCCATATGCTCCTTTGATAGATTGAATTTCCCAAAGCTCTTTTAGGGTTCTCTTTAATTGGGCAGAGTACAGGTTAAGTTGTGAAGGCCTTCTGTAAGCTCCTGGACTAAAATCTGCGGAAAGGTAAGGCATCGCTATTATATTTTTTGCGGGATAAGGCTAAGTTCTCCATCCGATTTCTGCTATTTTATCACGTTCTTGTTCACAAACAGTTTGAATGTTGTTTGTATCCTGTTGAGCTAACATATATTCATGCCCATGGTAGAGATTTTGGTTTAAGAGGAAAAAACAAGCATAGAATGAGCACATACGTTCTGACAAAAAAATTGTTTATAGAGGTTTTGTTAAGTTTGATTTGACTTAGATTTGCAAATTGTTGCAAAATCAACTTTCTGTAGTGTTGGATTTAGATAAATTAACTTATATTTGACTTGGATTTGCAAATTGTTGCAAAATCAACTTTCTGTATTGTTGGGATTCGACATGTTGATTGAAATGAATTTAGATTTGCAAAATGTTGCAGATCTAACATTCCCTATAGTCGTATTTTGACAGAGAAAATTTTTCCTACAATGCCACCATGGACCATATAAAGCAGTTTGAATGTTCTATGTAGCTTGCAGAACGGACATCTCATGCTGTTTGCTGTCTCACAGGGAAACAAACAAGGTTCCGCGGAGCACTTATTGTTCGGGTATCCTAATAATTTCATTATGATTTATATTGTTCTGGATATGGTGGAGCGACCATGAGCCTTTTGACTTCAAAGGGAAGTAAAAATATGCCTCCCGGGCTATATGTGGCCGCAATGGAAACACACAGTCGGGGTTTCGTATATATATATTTTGGCACTGGGTAGTTGTTTGCATGGCTGTTGCTTTCTTCCATTTTTGCAGCTCCATTAGAAGGTTTGTAATGCCTCCTTGTTGTTTTGCAGGTGGCTAGATTCCCCTTAGTTGTGGAGTGTTTTTCTCTTTAAGCAGTAAGGTGGGTCTTCTCCATGGCAGGGGCGGTTTCTTCGCACAACATATAGGCCATTATTAGGTACGGAGATTTATCCCAAAGGACTATAGTAGTAATCGCCCAATTGTCGCCAATGTTCTCTTCAATTCAATTTATCTTCCTTTTCAGGAAAATATATCTTCGTCTAGGATCCCCTCTCATCAGAATCCATTGATATATAAGTCTCTTCCTTCTATGACTCCTCTGCATTGAATTCTTCAGCAGTTGCAACTTAATGTGTAGTCATACTTTATTTCATCTAAGCGTTATTGCTCTCTTTGAGATACTATTAGAATCCTAGTTATTGCTCTAATAGTGCATATCCTGTGTATTTTCAACACAGTCAGTTCCTTCGTCTGATGGTTTTCAGTAGAGGGTCAGTACTTATACAATTCATCTCTATATAAATGCTGATGGTGGTACAAATTCTTGAACTATTGGGGATTACTCACCTTTGCCAAGAGGAGGTTGATCAGTGGAAGGTCATTGTGAACTGGGCCCTAAAGTTACACTCCTCAGAGCTTTTACAACACTCTACAGAGCATTCAGGATTAGTCACCTTTGCGAAGAGGAGGTTGATCAGTGGAAGGTCATTGTGAACTGGGCCCTAAAGTTACACTCCTCAGAGCTTTTACAACACTCTACAGAGCATTTACATTGGCTGAGCGGTGTCAAAGGTCATTGTGAACTGGGCCCTAAAGTTACACTCCACAGAGCTTTTACAACACTCTACAGAGCATTTACATTGGCTGAGCTGTGTAAAAGATCTATTTGCATAATGACTTGCATTTCCACCATATTTATAGGAGTATAATGCTATGGCTGATGATATTTTGAAGCAGGTTATGGCTGATGATCTTTAGAAGCTGGTTCTTGGTTTAGAAGAAGATAAGATTTTCTGGGAAGAGTTCTCCTAGGGCTCCTCCCATGGATACTAGAAGCTGGTTCTTGGTTTAGAAGAAGATAAGATTTTCTGGGAAGAGTTCTCCTAGGGCTCCTCCCATGGATACAAGTTTTTTCAGCCTATACTGAAAAACCTTGCCTGGGAGTATATAATAGTCTGTCTTTTTTTGAACATTTTGGTAGAGGATTGTGTTGTCATTTGGTTACTTTTGTCATTTTGTCTGGAATAGTTATTTTTTCAAAAGCTTTTTAACATAATAATCTGTCTTTTTTAAACATTTTGTTAGAGGATTGTTGTCATTTGGCTTATTTTTTATTAAGTCTGTTAGTCTGGAATAGTTGGTTTTTTGAAAAGTTTTATCAGATTGTGTATAGGTCTTTTAGAAACAGTAGATGATATGTGGTGGAAGATAACAGTTAGCTATATGTTTATTTATGTAAACATATGTATATTTTTAACACAGTTTTATAAATTTAAAGCTGTTCTTTTCCTATTAAAAAAACAACCATCTTCTAATTATATTATTCTCTCATTTTTATAATACAACACTTATGTTGTAAAAGTCAGATGACTTTGACATTCTTACCATGTTACTAGCCTCTAGCCTCGACCAACAATACTTAGTTTGCTGCAAAGCATTCAATGCCACTGCAGCAGGCAAACCAACGGTTGAATTAAAACATTTTAAGATCCAAAGATTGACACAGTCCCATTAAATGCTCTGCGAGTATTGTTAACCTCTAGCCGCAGTCATGTTCAGCGTTTGTCTCGTCAATTAGGGTCAGCGTTGTGAGTTCTCACCTGATCATGGAATGCCCTGAATTTAATGATTTGTCCTTCATACAGAGATGGACAATACGTTTTTTATGTTTCTATGCCGTCGAAGGCGTATCAGATTGTTTTGGGAAATGTATTTAGGTTATGCATGGAAGTGGATGGTGCCCAGCAGGGATGGAATTTGACGGTTAAATGCCCGTCATGGGTAGGTCAATTTACCCATCAAATACAGCTAAGATTTTACGGTCAAAATCTGGCTTAGACGTTTCATATTTTGATTGTTACCGGCGATTTTGACGGGTAAACTCCAACCCTGGTGCCCAGCGTCGAACTTCACCTAGATAATATGATGTTAGAGATATGTAGGTAACTTTTGGTAATACTTTTTCTTTCTTATATATATCATTAATAACTATATTTATTTTAGGTTTATGATGTTAGAGATATGTAGGTAAGGTTTGGTAATACTTTTTCTTTCTTATATATATCATTAATAATTATATTTATTTTAGGTTTAAATTTAAATTTAACTAGAAACTAAAGAAAAAAATATTAATATAAAAGTATGTGTCTAAATTTATGTTTATCTATGGTATTTAAATACATTAAATAAAATTAATATAGTTATTACTAGGTGAGTAAGATACCGACATGACGATTTTGCCCGGCGGAAATCGTCGCGCCGGCACTTCGGCCACCGTCCGAGATTTTCTCTCTGTCATCGGCCCCCTTTACTCACCATCTTCGATGCTCCATTTGTCTCCTTTCCGTTTCCTTCAATGTTCACCGTCGTCTCCCTCTGTCAGGTGCTGTCATTTAATTCGCCATCTACCTAACAATCTCGAATTCAAACTTGGATCCCGCTAGACGATCTCCTCTAACTCTTCTCACCATCGAAGGAAGTTCCGATCACCTATCATTGTAAACTAGTGGTAAACTATGTGCAACAGGTTCAATGCTTCTTTGTTCAATGCACTAAAGTTTATAATACACAAAAGGTGGAATTGATGTCTCTTTAGAGAAAAATGAATTTCTTTGAGTAAACGACAGCAGCATGTTCATAAAAGCTACAAGAATGATGCACGCCCAGAACTTCCATCACGGATAATGTAAATTTGAAAAGTCTTTCATGGGCATCTCCTTAAATCAGTTGTTGTTCTCAATGCAAATCACATTCAGACAGGATTTTATAATGCCAAATTTGAAGCCTCCAATCACTTTTGTTTCCTCTTCTAGTGCACAAAGATAATGCAGAAGACATGGCAATGACATTTCAGCTTGGAAAATATTACTGCGTTGCATGGCTCATGAGCACCTGCGTTGGTTTTCTTCTTTCCTTCTCAAGTAAATCTTTTTATTCTCCTTGGTTTAGCGTTGATGATGCTACTTATTGTGGCATGCCTCTCTATAGCGATTCTATTAGGATAAACATTGGATATTGTTTTTGCATGCAAATTTGGATATGGGTATAACTATCAAACAACGTGATCCTAAAGAAAATGAAAGCTACCTTCAGGGTTCTATGAGATATATTGCCAAGAACCGAGTCCTAAATAAAATGCATATCCTAGAAATGATTCACTGTGAAGATAATAAACTACAAGATCAGTTTTGGTAAATTATGTGTATTTTTATAAGCTTGAATATCAATGCACCAATAGACATTTTGTCCTTATTTTTAGCAAACTTTGGGTTTCCAAAGATCATGGATTCAGCTCTTTTCCTTCATCTAATCAAGTCATGGTGAAGTGTTCAAAGAAAAACACTTAAAGATAGCATCTTAAATTAATTGTCAATCTTATTTGTCATTTCAAATCCTAACTTCATGTAACAACTGCTATGATTCGATCCCTTTTAGTTTCAAATCAATAGAGAGAGAATGGTTTCTAGATTTGAAGGCTAAAGATGCATATTCGATCCCATGTTTCTAGGTCACCTGGCTGCAGGGGATTTTGGTCAAGGGTCATCTCTAGATTTCTAGGCAAACAAATATTTGGTGGAAGAGCATCATTTCAAGATCAATCCCAGCTTCAAAGGCACAAGATCAACGATCAATAGGAAGATCCAAATTTCCAGAATAGCAATCGTATCACTTCCAGTTTGAATGTGAAAGATTGAGAGCATGATACCATCAGTCAAAGACTTAATTGCATCCCGAAATTCCAGGAATCTAAATAGCATCATCAACCAAAATACAAGGACGCAAACTCAGAAGTTTAAGGCAGATTCCAAATTTTGAGGAAATTGGATATTTGATGTGTTAATAGCAGATTTTGCGGCATAATCTAATGACAACTAAAGATTGCACTCTATTTTCTAAGAGGTCGCTGATCATCTTCAAGCAGCCTTATCATTCCGAGATTTCATGCATTGATTCGAGACTGATTTACAGTTTTAGTTTATAGATAAGATTTGGTCCTTCAAAATTTATAACAAATCTAAAAATGAATTTTCTATTTAGTCATTAGTATTGAATGTAATGGGGTTCAGTGTAGAGGCTCGAGAAAAAATCTAAAAATGCATTTTGTATTTAGCTGTTGGTATTGGATGTAATGGGGTTCAGTGTAGAGGCTCGAGAGAGATTTAGTAAGCAGAAGCTTGTATGAAATTGCTTGTAAGCTTGAGGGAATTTCAAGGTATAATATTTTATGTCATTGAAGATTGATGAGACTTATCTCATCAGAATGTTAACTTCTTTGTCTTTCATTTATTTAGTTATAAGTGGTAGACAAGCATTGCAATGAAATTTTCTTTTCTCTTACATTTGTAGAATGAAATGTTGTTTTGGATGTATGCTACTCTGTCTCCAGGCCAGATGGATTCATGAACATTTTAATAAAATTCTATTATTTTCTCTCTCATGATTGACTAACTTGTTCCTTCCCTCTTGCTTTCTTAGCTCTGTTAACCTAGAACCCTATCTGAAGAATGGCATAGAACCCTTGCCTTTTCACTTCTCGGCATGTAACTTGAGAAAATTATGGATCTGCCATGTCAAACCCTATAACTTTGGAAGGAACTAAATTAAAGGTCCCTAGAACTTTGGAAGGAACTGAATCAAAGGTAGGCATGGGGATAAAATAGGGCACATATCTGGGAGAATTTTTCTCTCTTTGTGATGCGAATGCCCAGGTTGATGTGATAGTATCCTCCCTCATCTGGTATTACATTGCTGATATCATTGGTGTTATGCCTTGGGGTTGTTATGTATGCAATGTATTGCAAGCAATTTGCTATAGTGGCATATCCCTATGATGGGATTTCGTTCCACATCATTAAGTACTCTATGAGTTTTCTCTACTCTTCTCTCCTCAGTTTATGCCAGTCTCAGCATTTCTCAAGTTAAGCTCCAGTCCCAAGTTTAAAAAATTTAAGCCTTGACATGCATTATGGGGTTTGGTATGTGTATTTTTTTATTCAACTATTATGTCCTTGTTGATCCATTTTGGTCTAGCTTTACTTTCATGTCAAACTTCAAAGGCACACCATCAAAGCATGGATTTAGGTGATTTTCTTATAGATAACACTGGTCTCTCCAAGATGAATGGTTGGCAGGATCATTCTCTTAGTCTAATTGAAAACATCAAGTTGCCATATCAGCACCATGACTTAGAATCTTATGATAGCCCAGAAAATGAAATTGGATTGTAGCCCAGGTTGCCTTTGAGCATGGAAATTAATCATGCACATAACAACTGATTTGGTGAAGTCTGGCTTTATTCTTGCCAGAATTTATCCCATTTGTATAGAGAGCTCTCTCTTATGTTCAACCTTTGTCTTGAATACATAGAGAACTCGGCTTGTTCTGACAACTGAATATGCTAGTGGTTGGAAAACTCTTAGAAGCAGAAAGCTCTACTTAAAAGTTAAAAACAACAGATGTTGACAGTCCATAGGGATAGTCTGGAAGCCAATGTTCAAATGGACTGAAATCTCACCAAGTATTTCATCTGGTTGTAGGTGGAGGTGGAATTAGAGGCTTTGATGCCTGGATTGAAAGGTTTGAAAGGTGAATTATTGCTGATAAAGTGTTCTCCTGATTTAAAGCGTTTAACTAAATTGACATTTTTTCCTGGTGTCTTTGTCCTTGTGCTTGCATTTTGTTACCCAAGGGACATCAATAAAATTTCGATTTTTAATTTTTGATTTCAGAAGTATCCATTTGAAACAGACAAAAGAAGGGTAGTGGTATAGGTGTGTGTGACAAATACATTTATTTGGTGTATATATATGTTGAAGAATGTTGTCCATTGCTTTGGAAAATTAGAAAATTGTAGGTCTCCAAGAATATACTGTTGGAAAGATTAGTATGAACTGAGGTGTGAGGACCTATTAAGAAATATGTTGTGTTTGTTGAAGTTTCTAGCTTGATGCAGGTCAGGATCTTGTCAAGAGTTGTTACGCTTCATGTGGATTACTAGGACCTGATTTGGCAGTAGTCTATCTTATTTGTTGTACAATCTGCACAACCCATTTCATTGATGCATTTTTTTTACTATATGTTCTGTGCAATAGAAACTCAAATGCTCTTTAAATGTTCTGTAGAAAGTCATCATGAAAAAAGGATGTTGTGTGGAAGAAGCGCCTAGACATAGACAATGGGAACAAGGGCATCAGCTAAATTTGCTATGGCTTTCATCAAAGTGTTTTCTCTAGTTTCAATGCAATAGCTATTTCATATTCAATATGTAAATATTACAAATAGGTTATTAAGGTTGGATCTATTGTGGAGGACCAATATGTGCACATCATTATATAATAAACCATGAAACACGAAAATTAGGATATTTTGCTTAGCCCATCGCCAAAGCAGTCATGAGGAAGATGATAAATTTGTCTTTGATTTTCATAAAGTGTTTCCCTTGTATACAGGAGTTATGCGGAGTTTTATAAGCTTCGATGTTTAGATCTGTTATGAGAGAATGGATTTGAAATTTTTTATTTCTAACTATCTCCAGACGAACAAATATGGTATTCTTTTGGTGATCACAACTATGAATTTACTTGACATGTCCATTATTGTGAAAAAGGTTCAATTCATGCTCTGCGAAATGGTGGCAGGATAAAAGTTGAAGTGAAACCTAGTCAGTTCTTACAGGTGAAGGCCATGTGCTTCACAGGGGTTCTTAAGTTCTTATTTTCACATTTCTTACATCTGGTATTAAGTTTCATATAGACATATTGTATTTCTCAGAAAGTAAGGAAATATATGTATCAAATGAGAAATCTTCTTAGGAATCTACAAATTCCATCATGTGTTGTTCATGCTATTTGTCAAATTGCAGTATGTATTTCAAGTCTAAAGATATCCAACATGTGTTTCACACTATTTTTCAAATTGCAGTATGTATTTCAACTTTAAATATGTCAATGCAGAGGCAAAGGAAATTTCATGTAAGGTTTGATCTATTTCTAGTAGTGATGATAATGTAAAATCCACAAAAACCAAACAGGATTATAGTTATGCCCAAGTTAAGATAACCCATGTGACCAATAAGTGGTAGACTATTTCTAATGAATTTACATTTAAGGTACCGAGCTCCATCCCTTTTTCCATAATATCGTTGAGAAGGTTTGTGGTTTTCCTTGCTTTTAGACATTGCTAGTTAAGTGGGATGTTTAAGTTCATTTGGTAGTTGTTGGGTGGTAGTGGTTGTCATTAGGACTAGTATTTATATTTCTAGTATTTTGTTGGATCAAATTGTCTATTTATAGCTAGATACTTGGCTGCTGGGCTCTAGTTAGGTGTTTCGGATAGATATATCTGCTAAGAGGCGATGATTTTCCTAATTCATGTTTAGGAGGAGATCTAACTTACATTTTATGTTATGAGCAGTATTTGCGTGGTTTCTTAGAGTCCAAGCAAAAAAAAGATCTATGTATATAATTGAAGGCTTTAGATTACAGATATCTTTGGATGTCCTGCACTATTTTCCTCTCATCTAAGCTTTGTGCTTCATAGAATGTGCAAAAGTGGTGTCTATCTGCATGGAAATTATCACTGCATAATTCCTTAAATGATACTAGTTGGGAGAGACCAAATGGGTCCCATAGCAAGAACATTGGTTGCAAGGATGAAGACTTGTTATGTTTAATTTCGTAGTGAGTTGCAAGACATAAAACATTGCTAGCAAAAGTTCAAGCAAGCGGTGCAAGGTAGAGTTCCGGTCACAAGGTAGTGAATGGTGTTGGGAGGTAGTGACTTGGGGGAAGCTAAAAGTGAATGAAACTACAATAAAATATATGATTATAGTTATTATTCTATGTTAAATGGGGATGCACCCCCCAAGGTTGAGGGCATGCTCCCCTTGTTTCCCATGCCTCAGGGGCTTGGGGATTCCTTGGGAAATGTTTCCCCATGCCCCTTTTCTCCGAAAACTCGAGGAAATGCACAAGGAACGTTCTAGAGAGGTGGGGGCATCTAGGAACCCCTTCACAAAGAGGGGGACACTCAGATGCTCCAACACAACTTTTTATTTTATTTTCATAACTTAAAAAACAAAAACATAAATAATTAAACTAATAAACTTAAAAAGCTACCCCACTGTGGTGCCCCGTTCTAGCCGAGTTATGACTATTTCAAACCCTAGATGATAGGTCAATCGTGGTGTTAAGTTTGCTAGAGGGAGTTTGTCACATGCCCCAATTTTGCAAAAAACAATTTTATATTATTTGAGGACAATATGCTAAATTTTATGCTAAGTTGTAATTGATGACTCAGCAGAGTCAAAGATATTTAATGTAATTCTGAATATTTTAATTATAAATAAATAAAGGAGGAGACAACAACTTAGGAGAGTTGTTAAAAGAGTGTTTACTGGTCAAATTGGTGGAGGAGACTAGGTGGACAGCAAACTGACATGTGGCAGCATCCTCAAACCACTGCCAACTATTGCAGGTGGCAACCTCCCTACATTTGGGGTCATGATTCCCCAAGAAAGTGGAATCAGAGCAGGTGGCTCAATTAATGAAAATTGACCCAAAAGACCTAGGCAATATTTATAAAAATTCCCATTGAAGAGAGCTAAGGCTGCTCATTCTAGAGAAGTGATCATTCAGGTGAATGTACTTTAGAGAAATTCAATGGAAGGGAATTGTGGAAAGAGTTTGAGGGGATAACTGCTGAGTGATCTAGTGCAGCTTTTAAGCTGAAAGATCTTACTGCTGAGTGTAGGGTGTTTTACTGAGTCATTAGACTAGTCTACTATTTGCATGCTCCACCAGTTCTCAGCCAAGAAGACCAGGAACAGGCTCAGGGGTCCTGAGGAAGCGTTGTTTGAGCACTCTCCAGGAGATCAGTAGGGAGGAACGGCCTCCTAATGCTATTGTTGTCTGTTCTAATAAGGTTCTACATTATTTTGTTTTACTGTGTTAGATAGACAAATCTAAGTCTGACTATTATATGAATGATAAATATCCAGTTTGTAAATGTTAGAATTTAGTAGTCCTTTTAGTTTATTGAAGGAATGAATTTGGAAAGTAATGTGTTAGAATGGAAATAATTCCTAGTCTATGTTTTTCCACACCTAGAACTCCAGGTTGTACTCCAGCACAGGTAGAATGTTTAAGAAGGTAAGAGAATGATTGAGTAGATAAGATTTTGTATTTACAGACAGTAGAGTAATGTATTTGATGTTCAAATATCATGGAGGTTAAACAGTGTTATGATATGTTTATACTTCTCTGTTTTCACTTAGTAACTGAATGAAATGTAGCAGGATAATCACATTAGAGTTACATAGATTACATATAGTTAAGTAAATAAACAACTACTAATTACATAGTTTATTTTTCTACATTATCAACTAAATCTAGGTCTAATATTTACTATAAACCAAATAGGGTTAAATTTAAAAGTACTTAGATCAAAAAGAGTAAACTAGTTACAGGATTTATGCTATATCATTTCAAAAACTCTTAGTAAATTCTACTAGACAGTTTATTAAATAAAAGCAATAAAATATAATTAATAACTAGTATAAAACTAAATAATACCTATGCAGAAAACTATGTATAATTATTAGACAGGCTTATACCTGTAAATATAAAACTTCAGGGTCGAAACCCTAACCAAGTTATTAAACTTTTATAAATAAAAACTTCTAAGTTGCAAACCATTTACTTGGATAATAATAATATATATAAGCATTGAGTCTACTGTAAACTGTTACAGTCCTTTTTGAAATAAATGTTCATTTACACAACACACTTATAATATTAATTTAACCAAATTAACAAGTAGTAGAACCTAATCATTAATTAACTGAAGAACTTAACTAGATAAGGGTTTCATTTCAGGAAAAACCCTATCTTGCATTTTCCAAAAAAGTAAGATTAATATTATAAATTACACACTACGAATAAGTTACCGTCCTTATAATAACAATGTATACTAACAAAAAAAAATTAGACAGAATGTTCTTCATTAACAGTCAAATAGGAAAAACCCTAATGTACACAGAGTCACAATATACAATGTTACTGTAAAAACGAGACAGAGCTCGAAGTAAAACCCTTTTTAAAACCCAATGTATTACATTGACAGGCCGTAAGGATACAAACGTAACCATATTACAATACCCAGCTCAGGGATGGTGTACCCAGCATCGTGGCATGGGTATTTAAAACAAAACTAACATTCATTATATTAAAACCTACATTACTGTATATTATTTATAAGTCAAGAAAAGAGCACTTACAAATCACGGGAATCGAAGCTAGAGTCACCCTGCCATATGCAAGGGTTTAATAACGAAAAACAAAACTTAAAACTGAAGATCAAACATCCCAAGACTGGGGAAACCAAGGTTGTAACTTCTTTCCAACTGAAACCATTTTCCCCTAAGTTTGTACAAGGAGGGTTTTGCCACATTGTAAATGGGGCTTACCCGTAGGACTTGATGCCAATCCAAATGTGAAGAGGATTCTTCAAAATGAAAAGGCGAACCATCACCTGCAAGTCAAGACCAAATCTTGGTTAGAAACTGAGTTTATAACTGTAACTGTAATTTTTAAAGCTTATAATATTTATAAGATGATTTTTTTACCTGGAAGCAAGGAATTTCAAGCCACGAGGGAGATGAACCAGCACAATGAACAGTACACCCTTGTGTTCACCTATGATAGAGGAAGCAGGGTTCAAAATGCATACTATACCGACGACTAGAGTAGGCTTAAATTTTTGGCAATGGCCATGCAAGAAATTAACACTACAAACCATTGATAGAGAGCAACTACACGCACAGTAACTCACTGCTGACAGAGAACAACTACATGCATAGCAAGTATTGCATGTAGAAGGACAACAAAGTGCGAGCTTTGAGTCTTACAACCCATACATTAGAATGGCAACACCTCTCTTCACGCAAACCATGGAGCTGGAGACGATCACCAGCGAGCCCTCATGGCCACAGTGAACCAAATAGTGTAGAGACCAAAACCCTCGATGAAAAATAACCCTCGGTGAATGTTCCATGTGCCCACAAATTTATTCAATCCACAGTGGGTCAAGTTGTACAGTCTCCACCGCATTTGTCGGGAAGCAAATTATTGTTAATAATTCATACAACGATCACAATGATAATATATATTATACAAAGTCAATACATATCATTCCAATGATAAACATTAAGTCAAATGATGTTGGAGCATGAGATTATTATGGTATCATTAAACCCTTGTTTTATTATAAACCTTGGAACCTTCGTTGGTAACGAACCAAATCATACATTGTATCGTTAACCTTGATATATGTAAACATTGAAATCTTCGATGGAAAAATAACAACTATGGAGAGATCCCTAGTAGGGTATAAGCCCTTAAGTACAAGTTAATGATTCTAATATTAATCATTGATTCAAATATTACATTGAAGGACTATGTTATTAGAACTAATCTTTATGTTAACACTAATGGTGAGAATTTAATTTATAAATCAATATTGCGTATATAAAAAGTATTTACACTCTAGAATAAATTCTTATTGTTGTATGAAGTCTATAGTACTAAGAGTAAGGTAAACTTCATGGAAGTTGTAATCGTTTGGTCTCCATAAGTAAACAATACTCCAAATGAATTCAATCAAGGCTAGATTAGTCTTGGTAGTAAAGGATAGTAAAAACTATCTAAGAATACATATAGTATCACTATTATTTATAAATAAATAATATGATAATGTAATTTCGTCACATTACTTATGTCATGACGGAGTTTGGAAGTTAGACATCACAACTTGTCGACATTTACACAAATGATCATTTATAAATACAATGCATTAATAAGCTAATAAACTTCCTCTACTGAAGCTTAATAAAAGGTAAAGCTAAGAGTTCTATATAAGCTTGTTTCTTGGAAGGCCTTAGGTCTGTTTCGATACTTATAAGTAGTGTTGTACATTTTATAAATAGCAACAACAATAAACTTTTGTTTCAACAAGAGTATTCATATACTAAATCTTGAGCTCTATGAAGAACTATAAATAACTTAGCGTAAAGAGGAAAATAAAATTTAGATAACGTAGCAAACATTCTGATAATATACAATCAGTAGGGCACAGATACTAATCATAATGACATGAAGTTAAAATACTATCACTGTTGCAAACAAGTAAAAGAAACATACTTTACCTTGTAGTATTCTTGAATTTTATTAAGCAAAGTTTTACTCTAGCAATATATTATGCTAAAATAAGTATATTTGGATTAACGCCTTAATAAATTCTTGCTGGTTCAAAATTTCTCTATCAAGCTTGTAAGATCCAGAATTCCAGATAAGTAAGAAATCGCTAAGTAAGCCCCAGTTAGAAAGTAACTTCTCACCTACTTGACAAAATCAAACCATCAGTACAGCTAGAAACAACTGGATGTAGACTATTTACATCACATATTGAAATTAAAATAGTATTAATTTATATGTGTTTAAGTTAAAGGTTAATTTTGTTAACTGTTTCATTTTTACGTTAGCCGCTAGCAGTTATCAAACTACGAATATAGACAGTTTATGTTACATCAAAAGTTTTTAATTTTTTGTGAAATTCTAGGGTTTTGACATGTGGTATCAGAGCACAAGGTTCAAACACTAGGCCTTGATGAAGCCCAACTTGCTTTTTATGAAACAGTGAATTTAAACTATTTTGCTAATGTTATTTTTTTTAATGTTATTCAACAAAGAAAATTGTTTCTGAAGTTTAACAACAGGTATGGAAAGGCTGGAAGAATATGTGGAAGAGGAATCTCCATTTACTGAACAAGAAAACTTACCAAGAGACCCTATACAAGAAGATCTAACCACTAATTCCTCAGATCTGTTACAAATAGTAAAGGATTTAAAATCTGAAATGGAATCTATTAAACGAGAGAATGAAAGGATTCTGAGAGCTCAGGAGGAGTTGAATCAGATCCTAACAGAAATATTTCAAACTGAAGGTAGGGGTAAAAGCGTTGATTTAGAAGACACTAGTCATCAACATAAATATAAAAATATTAAACATACTAAAAATGAAAGCAACTCATCTTCAGAGGTATTTGGTGATCAACGTAATTTTCATTCCACTAGTGATAGTAGTGATGACAATCATTCTACTAGAAAGAGAAAATATAAACCCTATGAGGGTATTTGGTGATCAACGTAATTTTCATTCCACTAGTGATAGTAGTGATGACAATCATTCTACTAAAAAGAGAAAATATAAACCCTAAGAGAAAATATAAACCTTATAAACCACCAACATTCAATGGAGACACTGAGAAGGGGGAGGAAGCAGAATATTGGTTATCTGGGATGAAGAAGTACTTCTAGATTTATAACTATTCTAACCAATTAAAGGCTAGAATGGCTATCTACAATATCTCAGGAAAGGCTGATATTTGGTGGAAGGACTTGAAAAGAGTGAAGCGAATAAAAGAGAAGAACGTAAATTGGAGTACCTTCAAGAGGTACTTTAAAAAGAAATTTATGTCTGAGCAGTACTATGAAGAGAGAGCAAAAGAATTCTATGAGCTTAAATTAGGATCAATGACGATGAAATATCTAAACAACAAGTTTTTAAGTCTGCCTAGGTATGTGCCATACCTTGTAGATGAAAAGCCAAAGGTACAGTGATTCCTCAGCTGTCTACCTTATCATATTAAGGACAGGATTGAGTATGACAATCCAAAAAATTTGAAAGAAGCTATTAGGAAAGCCAACTTCTGTTATGAACAAAATCGGAAAAAGGAAAGCATGGCCAACTGGAAGGCCAAGAAGAATAATAACCATTATGATCAAAAGAAGAAAGAATTTGTGCCCAACAGGAACTCTAAAAACAATAAGGCTAGAAATTTTCGTAACAAGAATTTCCAAGGGAATAAGAATAATTCACCAAGCAATCAAAACAATTCAAAGGGTAAAGAATATGCTAATAACCATGGTAAATACACAAAGAAATTTGAACGCAAAGAACCTATAAAGTTCTAGGAGTGTAATGGCCCACATTATGCCTCAGTCTATCCTAATCGAAAAAATATTGTCAGTAATATTCATACCATACAGGAGGAAATGACCATCGGAGATTTAGCGAGGAATATGCCCAGAATCAATGCAGCCTTGGAGAATCGACAAGCAGGATATCAAACTTCCATTGTGGAAGTAGAAGGTATGATAAACCAAACCCCTATAGCTATTTTAATTGATCCAGGAGCTAGTCTCAGTTATATTTCACCTAAAATGGTAGAAAAATGTAAGTTGCCTGTTGAAAATTTTGAAAATTCTTGGTTGGTGCAGTTAGCCACTGGTGCTAAAAGGAAGGTAACTTGTTTTGTAGAAGAATGTGCAGTAGTTATGGGTCAATTTGAAACTGTTGTAAAGCTTAATGTATTACCTCTTCGTTCTTATGACTTACTCATTGGTATGGATTGGTTAGAACAACATAGGGTAATTTTAAACTATTATGATAAAACCTTTACATGTATAAACAATGATGGAAAACCAATAAGTGTAAAGGGGATCCCTAGAAAAACAACCATAAGGAATATTTCTGCTTTGCAGCTTAAGAGAGCTGTTAGGAAGGGTTGTAAAGCTTATGCAGTAACAATAACTGATGAGGAAAATCTAAATAAGACAGATAAATTAAAATTGGAAGACATACCGGTTTTAAGAGAATATGTTGATGTATTTCTGGAAGAAATTCTGGGACTACCTCCGAAAAGGGAACTAGAGTTTACCATTGAGACGGTACCTAGTGCAGTACCCAGCTCAAAGGCCCCTTATCGAATGAACACACTTGAGATTAATGAATTAAAGTCACAATTAAAGGAACTTATTAATGAAAAGTATATTTGACCTAGTGTGTCTCCCTGGGGGGCACCTGTCATCTTCGTTAAGAAGAAGGACAGAACCATGCGACTTTGCATAGATTACCGTTAGTTGAATAAGATGACCATTAAAAATTGATACCCATTGCCTCGCATAGATGATCTGTTTGATCAACTACGTGGAGCCATGGTGTTTTCAAAAATTGATTTAAGGTCTGGATATCATCAAGTTAGGATTAAAGATGAAGACATCTTTAAAACGGATTTTAGAACTCGATATGGCCATTACGAGTTTGTCATCATGCCATTCAGGATTACTAATGCCCCAGCTGTTTTTATGTGTTTAATGAACAACGCTATGCATAAATATCTAGATAATTATGTGGTCGTGTTTATCGACGACATCTTAATCTATTCAAAAACTGAAGAAGAATATAAAGAACATTTAAAGATTGTTTTGCAAGATCTACGAGATCATCAACTCTTTGTAAAGTTTAGTAAATACGATTTCTTCAAATATTAAATTCAGTACTTAGGTCATGTGGTGACTAAGGAAGGGATTTCGGTGGATCCCGAACAGATAAAGGCGATCTAAGATTGGCCTGTTCCTAAGGATGTAACTGATGTTCGATCCTTCATGGGAATTACCAGTTATTACTGGAGGTTCATTGAAGGTTTTTCGAGAATCACGAATCCGATAAATTCTTTGCAGAAGAAAGGAAATAAATTTGATTGGAACTAGAAATGCAAGGAAAGCTTTAAAAAGTTAAAATTTTTATTAACTAGTGCACCTATTTTAAGAATAGCTGATCCAAATAAGGAATTTGTAGTGTGCACTGACACCTGCAATGATGGTTTAGGCGGTGTTCTGACTTAAGAAGGGCATGTTATTGCCTATGAGTCTAGGAAATTAAAAATTCATGAAAAGAATTATGCAACTTATGATCTGGAATTAGCTGCTGTTATACATGCTCTAAAGATGTGGCCTCATCACCTAATTGGTAGAAAATTTATTTTAATGACTGATAATAAAGGATTAAAATATCTGTTAGATCAGCCTAATCTAAATGCGAGACAAGCTAGGTGGCTATCTTTTCTAAGTGAGTATGATTTCAAAATTCAACACATTAAAGGTAAAGAAAATAAAGTTGTTAATGCATTAAGTAGGAATGCAAGGATGAACTTCATAGTAGTTATGAGCACTTATACAACATATTTGGATGAACATCTTAAAGCAAGGGTAGAACAAGAAAGCTTAAGTAAAGGGTACAGTTTGAATGCAAAACAATTTTTACTGTATAAAGACAGAATGTATGTACCAAATGTGCCTAAAGTTAAATTATTAATTTTGGATGAAATCCATAAAACTCCATACTCAGGCCATCCATGCTATCAAAAGACTATAACTATGCTAAGAAAAGAATATTTTTGTCCAAACATGAAGACTGAACTAGCAGAGTATATCGCAAGGTGTTTTGAATGTCAGCAGGTGAAAACTGAACATCAACACCCAACTGGATTACTTCAGCCATTACCCATTCCTAGCTGGAAATGGGAGATAATTAGTCTCGACTTTGTTACTGGACTGCCTAAAAATCAGAATTTAAATGATTCTATCATGGTAGTGGTTTATAAATTAAGTAAAGCAACTCACTTTATACCTATTAAAACTACGTATAAAGCTGCAAACATAGCTGATATCTTTCTAAAACAATTTTTTCAACTACATGGAATACCGAAAGATATAATTTCGGATAGAGATCCTAAATTTACAGGTAACTTTTGGAAATCTCTATTTAAAGGATTAAACACTACATTAAATTTTAGTACTTCGTTCCATCCTCAAACAGATGGACAGACTGAAAGAGTAAACCAAGTACTGGAAGATTTATTAAGAATGTATGTGAAAGACCAGCCATGTAAATGGGAGGATTATTTTTATTTGGTAGAATTTGCTTATAATAATAATTATCAAGCATCAGCCAGATTTAGTCCCTTCGAAATCTTGTATGGAAGGAAATGTAATACTCCTATCTCCTGGAGTAATCCGGTGGATAGATTAGTATTAGATCTTGAACTAATGGAAATGGAAGAAATTGTAAAGCAGGTACAAGGTAATTTGAAAGTTGCGCAGGATCGACAGAAAAGTCAAGCAGACCTTAAAAGAACTCCAAAGGAGTTTCAGGTAGGTGAACATGCGTTTATCAAGGTGAGGCCCAAAAAGAGCTCTCTGAGACTGGGAAGTTGTGCAAAACTAGCACCTCGTTACTGTGTTCCATAAGAAATACTGTCCAGGATTGGAAAAGTAGCTTATCAATTAGCATTACAACCAAATTTAAGAGCACATAATGTTTTTCACATTTCCGTATTAAAGAAATATGTTCATGATGCTACTCATGTTGTTAACTGGAATGATGTATAGGTGGAACCAGAAGGATATTTTCTGGTGGAACCAAACTGTATCCTCGGGTGAAGGGAGATCACACTTCAGAACCGCACCATTGGCAGGTGAAGGTGCAATGGAAGCACCTTAGTCCAGAAGAAGCCACCTGGGAATTAAAAAGTAATATGCGGGATGCATATTCAATTCTGTTCCAGGGGAATTATGAGGACGAAGAATAAATAACATCGAGGACGATGTTATGCTCTAAGGGGGTGTGTATGTCACATGCCCCAATTTTGCAAAAAACAATTTTATATTATTTGATATTATTTGAGGACAATATGTTAAATTTTATGCTAAGTTGTAATTGATGACTCAGCAAATTCAAGGATATTTAATGTAATTCTAAATATTTTAATTATAAATAAATAAATGAGGAGACAACAGCTTAGGAGAGTTGTTAAAAGAGTGTTTACTGGTCAAATTGGTGGAGGAGACTAGGTCGAGAGCAAACTGACATGTGGCAGCATCCTCAAACCACTTCCAACTGTTGCAGGTGGAAACCTCCCTACATTTGGGGTCATGATTCCCCAAGAAAGTCGAATCAGAGCAGGTGGCTCAATTAATGAAAACTAACCCAAAATACCTAGGAAATCTTTATAAAAATTCCCATTGAAGAGAGTTGAGGCTACTCATTCTAAAGAAGTGATCATTCAGGTGAATGTACTTCAGAGAAATTCAATGGAAGGGAATTGTGGAAAGAGTTTGAGGGGATAACTGCTGAGTGATCTAGTGCATCTTTTAAGCTAAAAGATCTTACTGCTAAGTGCAGGGTGTTTTACTCAGTCATTGGACTAGTCTACTGTTTGCATGCTCCACCAATTCTCAGCCAAGAAGACTAGGAATAGGCTTGGGGGTCCTGAGGAAGAGGTGTTTGAGGTCTCTCCAAAAGATTGGTAGGGAGGAACGGCCTCCTAACGTTGTTGTCGTCTGTTCTAATAAGGTTCTACATTATTTTGTTTTACTGTGTTACACAAATTTGAGTCTGACTGTTATATGAATGATAAATATCCAGTTTGTAAATGTTAGAATTTAGTAGTCCTTTTAGTTTATTGAAGGAATGAATTTGGAAAGTAATGTGTTAGAATGGAAATAATTCTTAGTCTATGTTTTTCCACACCTGGAACTCCAGGTAGTACTCTAGCACAGGTAGAATGTTTAAGAAGATAAGAGAATGATTGAGTAGATAAGATTGTGTATTTACAGATAGTAGAGTAATTTATTTCATGTTGAAATATCATGGAGGTTAAACAGTGTTATGATATGTTTAAACTTCTCTGTTTTCACTTAGTAACTGAATGAAATGCAGCAGGATAATCACATTAGATTTACATAGATTACATATAGTTAAGTAAATAAACAACTACTAATTACATAGTTTATTTTTTTACATTATCAACTAAATCTAGGTCTAATATTTACTATAAACCAAATAGGGTTAAATTTAAAAGTACTTAGATTAAAAAGAGTAAACTGAGTTACAGGATTTATGCTATATCATTTCAAAAACTCTTAGTAAATTCTACTAGACAGTTTATTAAATAAAAGCAATAAAATATAATTAATAACTAGTATAAAACTAAATAATACCTATGCAGAAAACTATTTATAATTATTAGACAGGCTTATACGTGTAAATATAAAACTTCACGGTCGAAACCCTAACCAAGTTATTGAACTTTTATAAATAAAAACTTCTAAGTTGTGAACCATTTACTTGGATAATAATAATATATATAAGCATTGAGTCTACTATAAACGGTTACAGTCCTTTCTGAAACAAATGTACATTTACACAACACACCTATAATATTAATTTAACCAAATTAACAAGTAGTAGAACCTAATCATTAATTAACTGAAGAACTTAACTAGATAAGGATTTCATTTCAGGATAAACCCTAGCTTGTATTTTCCAAACAAGTAAGATTAATATTATAAATTGCACACTACGAATAAGTTACAGTCCTTATAATAGCAATGTATACTAACAAAATATTTTTAGACAGAATATTCTTCATTAACAGTCGAATAGGAAAAACTCTAATGTACACAGAGTTACAATATACAAGATTAATGTAAAAATGAGACAGAGCTCAAAGTAAAACCCTTTTTAAAACCCAATGTATTACACTAACAGGTCGTAAGGCTACAAACTTAACCAGATTAGAATATCCAGCTTAGGGTCGGTGTACCCAACATCGTGTCATGGGTTTTTAAAACAAAACTAACATTCATTATATTAAAACCTACATTACTGTATATTCTTTATAAGTCAAGAAAAGAGCATTTACAAATCAAGGCAATCGAAGCCGGAGTCACCTTGCCATATGCAAGGGTTTAATAATGAAAAACAGAACTTAAAACTGAAGACCAAACATCCCAAGACTGGGGAAATTGAGGTTGTAACTTCTTTCCAACTGAAACCATTTTTCCCTAAGTCTGTACAAGTAGGGTTTTGCCACATTGTAACCAGTGCTTACCCATAGGACTTGATGCCAATCCAAATGTGAAGAGGATTCTTCCAAATGAAAAAGGTGAACCATCACCTGTAAGTGAAGACCAAATCTTGGTTAGAAACTGAGTTTATAATTGTAACTGTAATTTTTAAATCTTATAATATTTATTAGATGATTTTTTTTACCTGGAAGCGAGGAATATGAAGCCATGAAGGAGATGAACCAGCACAACGAATAGTACACCCTCGTGTTCACCTATGACAGAGGAAGCAGGGTCCAAAACGTATACTATACCAACGACTGGATCAGGGTTAAAGTTTTGGCAATGGCCATGCAAGAAATTAACACTACAAACCATTGGCAGAGAACAACTACATGCACACCAACAAACTACTAACAGAGAACAACTACATGCATAGAAAGTATTGCATGCATAAGGAAAACCAATTGCGAGTTGTGAGTCTTACAACCCATACATTAGAATGGAAACACCTCTCTTCCCGCAAACCATGGAGCTGGAGATGATCACCAGCGAGCCCTCATGGCGGCAGTTAACCAAACAATGCAGAGACCAAAACCCTCGATGAAAAATAAGAATTAGGGTTGCGTTGGTGAGCTTATAAGCTATGCAATGCACGGTGGTGAATGTTCCACGTGCCCACAAATTTATTCAGTCCACATTGGGTCGAGTTGTATAGTCTCCACTGCATTTGTCGGGAAGCAAATTATTTTTAATAATTCATACAATGATCACAATGATAATATATATTATAAAAAGTCAATACATATCATTCCAATGATAAACATTAAGTCAAATGATGTTGGAGCATGAGATTATTATGGTATCGTTAAACCCTTGTTTTATTATAAACCTTGGAACCTTCGTTGGTAACAAACCAAATCATACATTGTATCGTTAACCTTGATATATGTAAACATTGAAATCTTCGATGGAAAAATAACAACTATGGAGAGATCCCTAGTAGGGTATAAGCCCTTAAGTACAAGTTAATAATTCTAATATTAATCATTGATTCAAATATTACATTGAAGGACTATGTTATTAGAACTAGTCTTTATGTTAACACTAATGGTGAGAATTTAATTTATAAATCAATATTGTGTATATAAAAAGTATTTACACTCTAGAATAAATTCTTATTGTTGTATGAAGTCTATAGCACTAAGAGTAAGGTAAACCTCATGGAAGTTGTAATCGTTTGGTCTCCATAAGTAAACAATGCTCCAAATGAATTCAATCAAGGCTAGATTAGTCTTGGTAGTAAATGATAGTAAAAACTATCTAAGAATACATATAGCATCACTATTATTTATAAATAAATAATATGATAATGTAATTTCGTCACATTACTTATGTCACAAAGGGGTTTGGAAGTTAGAAATCACAACTTGTCGACATTTACACAAATGATCATTTATAAATACAATGCATTAATAAGCTAATAAACTTCCTCTATTGAAGCTTAATAAAAGGTCAAGTTAAGAGTTCTATATAAGCTTGTTTATTGGAAGGCATTAGGTCTGTCTCCATACTTATAAGCAGTGTTGTACATTTTATAAATAGCAACAACAATAAACTTTTGTTTCAACAAGAGTATTGATATACTAAATCTTGAGCTCTATGAAGAACTAGAAATAACTTAGCGTAAAGAGGAAAAGAAAATTTATCTAACGTAGCAAAAATTCTGATAATAGACAACCAGTAAGGCAAAGATACTGATCATAATGAAATGAAGTTAAAATACTATCACTGTTGCAAACAAGTAAAAGAAACATACTTTACCTTGTAGTATTCTTGAATTTTATTAAGCAAACTTTTACTCTAGCAATATATTATGCTAAAAGAAGTATATATGGATTAACGCTTTAATAAACTCTTACTGGTTCAAAATTTACCTGTCAAGCCTGTAAGATCCAGAATTCCATATAAGTTAGAAATCGCTAAGTAAGCCCCAGTTAGAAAGTAACTTCTCACCTACTTGACAAAATCAAACCATCAGTACAGCTAGAAACAACTAGATGCAGAATATTTACATCACATGTTAAAATTAAAATAGTATTAATTTATATGTGTTTAAGTTAATGGTTACTTTTGTTAACTGTTTCATTTTTCTATTAGCCGCTAGCAATTATCAAACTGCGACTATAGACAGTTTATGTTACATCAAAAAAATTTAATTTTTTCTGAAATTCTGGTGTTTTGACAGAGTTGTGACTCTGCTTTGGCTAGAACTCTGCCCCGGCTGGAACTTTGCCTTGGCATGCATGCCCTGGCTGGAACTATGCCCCGGCATGCATGCCCCAACTGGAACTCAACAAAGAAGATAATGGATCCAATGTTGATTCTAGTTTGATCCTAGTTCCAGCTGGCGCAGAAATACAACCATTGAGGTTGAGTTCAAGATTTTCATCCAAATGATGAGCAAACAACAAGCTCCTAATCTTCTTACGTATAATACTTAGTAGATGGGTTCTACAAGACAAATAAATCCAGCTGGGGCAGATTTCCAGTCGGGGAAAAGTTCCAGGTGGGCAGAGTTCCAACCAAGGTAGAGTTCCAGGTGGGGCAGGGTTCCAACCGAGGAAAAGTTCTAGCCGGGGCAGAGTTCCAACCGAGGCAGAGTTCCAGCTGGAGCAGAGTTACAGCCGGGGCAGAGTTCTTAGGGCTCAAAGTTCATGACAAGGCACCATTACGAGGATTAGTGCACCAAGAATGGGTATCGAGACCTTGATCAAGGCTGAGGGAGGAAATCAAGGGACTTATATGCCACATGAAACTTCTTGGGCTCATGGGCCACGATGAAGGCCTTGAATCATCACACATCCTCTAGATGGGATCATTGAATTTTGAATGGGATATAGGTGGCATTATAAGGTTTTGCATAATAGAGTTCCAGTCGGGGCAGAGTTCCAGCCAGGGCAGAGAATGGACACACCAAACCAGGAACCCTACATGCATCAACCTACTTGGTCCTAGACCAATAATGCCAAGAGACAACTAGGGGCCCTAGGGTACCTTATAGCCTTCTTACTCCACCCTAGTTAACTGGATATGGTACCATTCTACTTGAGAATGGGTCTCACATATACACAAAATTTAACAGTTGTTAGCCCTAATGTGTCACATACAATGTACTTATAGATGGCCTTTGCAAAGAAGGCAAGTTCAGGGACAGGGTTCCAGTCGAGGCAAAGTTCCACCAGGGCAGAGTTCTAGTCGGAGCAGAGTTCTAGCGGGGAAAATTTCCATCCGGGGCAATGTTCCAACCGAGTCAAAGTTCCAGTTGGCCAGAGTTCCAACCAAAGCAAAGTTCCAACCAAGGCAGAGTTCCAACCTTCAGGGTCCTCCTTTGACTGGGTTTTACTTTCTTGGACAGACTGGTTTTGTATAGGTTGGGCATCACCTTTCTAGGAAATTCATGACCCTAGATAGAGGGTGAACTCAAAAGTCAAGTATCTTGTTATTCTTCTTCATCTAGGTTAATTGGGCGATAGTTCCAATCTTATGCTCCTTGCTATTTGCATGTGTCACATGTTGCATACCTCTCGTAATGTGTCATATGTTACATACTTGCATATGTGTCATATGTTGCATACCTCTCGTCATTAGTTCTTGGATACCTCAGGAAATCCCCCTTACCAATAAGATCTAAAGCGAAGAGAAGATGTTGCTTACGTCATGCATACCACCCTGTCAGAACTTCGCCCCGAATGGAACTTTGCCCCAAAGAGAACTCTATCCCGACTGGAACTCTGCTCGGCTGGAACTCTGCCATGACTAAAACTCTACCTCGGTCGGAACTCTGCCCTGGTTGGAACTCTGCCTCCATTGGAACTCTACCCCGGCTGGAACTCTGCCCTGGCTGGAACTTTGCCTCAGCTGGAACTCTGCCCTTGTTTGAACGTTGCTAGGGGCAAGGTTCAAGGTCGAAGCAGAGTTCCAACAGGGAAAAATTCTAATTAGAGTAGAGTTCCAACCAAGTCACAGTTCCAACCAGGGAAGAGTTCTAGCCAGGGTAGAGTTCCAGCTGGAACTTTGTGAAGACATCTATTTGATGGCATAATGGAAATGCTTGAGTTTCTATTTTGTCAATTTCTTCTTGGTATCTGGTTGATCTTTTTGGTTCGTTGATCTCTTTCTTGTTTCACTTATATGGTGGTTTGAAACCTCTTTCATGACCCATGAACCCTAGAAGCTTCAATGAAATCCTATAGCCCTTGATCTTCACCATGGTGCTATTTTGTAAGACATATCATAATGATCTCGCAAGAGGTCCCTCTGTGGAATTGGAACCTGAATGTTGTCCCTTATTTTTCTAGATTGTGCCTGGGTGGACTTCAAATATTCCTTCATGACTATCTTTATGAATATTCATAGACCCTAGAGAAATTCCCTCCGAAGTTAATTTCCACTAGCACGGAGACTCGACTGATCTCTTCCCTTTATCACTAGTTATTCACTATGCAATAATCCAGTGGCTAGTAATACCCTGAAACAACACTGGGATCTGGTAATAGGAATGTCCGCATTATACAAAAGGGTATAGTAGCATTATGAATATGCAGTTGGAAAAATTAAGAAATTCCATAATCAAATGGTTATTTATGTTTATGTTATCTATTCTAACCTAAGAATTTTATATTTTAATGTTTTAAAAATCTGTTAATATCCAAATATCTAATTAAGGTCATATCCACTCAGACTACTTTCTTAGGTCTCCTGAGTTAGAAACAAAATTGGGATTATTAGTCTTTTCTTATAATTACAAATGATTCAATCTTGGTGTTAATATTGTTCCTTTCCCCAATTCTTAGAGGGTTCTAGCTCAATGGAAGAGCGCCTACTTTACAAGCAAGAGGTTGAAGGTTCGATTCCTTCGTTCCCTAATGATATTGCAGCAATGATATTTAAAAAAATATATTTTATTACGATTTATTATGGCTACGAGGGGGTTTTTAAAATAGACTTATACATTGTTAATGTTGAATGGGTAAAGTTCCAGCCGAGGAAGAGTTCTAACCGGGGCATAGTTCCAACCAGGGCATAGTTCCAATTGGGGCAGAGTTCCAGTTGGAGCAGGGTTCCAGCCAGGGTAGAGTTCTAGGCAGGGCACAGTTCCAACTGGGGCACAGTTCCAACCAAGGCACAATTCTAGCCGGGGAACAGTTCCAACCGGGGCACAGTTCTAGCCAGGGCACAGTTCCAATCGGGGCACAGTTCCAGCCAGGGAATAGTTCCAGCTGGGGTAGAGTTATGGAAGATGGGCAGAGTTCCAGCCGAGGGCACTCTCAACCAACATTTGTCTATTTGGCCAACCATCTCTCTAGTTGGGATTTGGTTTCTTTTTTTTATGACACCACTCATTTTACAAAGCAGTCTCTCATGGACGAGATTTGATACAAGCAAAATCATCTTTAACTTGCAATACTGCTTGGCCGATTTATCGATGAACTACTTCAACTGTTTCATGGAAGAACTTAAAGAGGTTGTTCATTCTATGCAAAAAGGCAAAAGCATTGGACTAGATGGGTGGCCAGTGGATTTTTTCTCTAGTTTCATGGAATCATTTGAGGTAGACCTATTGGCCATTATAGAGGAATCCAAGATTAGATGTAGAAACTTAGCATCCTTCAATTATACTTTTATAACACTTATACCGAAATTTAATAAGGTGTTCAATATGGAGGATTTAAAATCAATTTCATTGTATAAATGCATATATAAACTTATTGCCAAGATTATTACAAACATGATTAGGGGCATCTTTTCCACAATTGTGTCCTCTGAACAATTTGATTTTTTAGAAGGACGCCATATTCATGATGCAATAGGTATTACCCAGGAAGCTTTACACAAATTCAAGATGAAGCACTTGTCTACATTCATTATTAAATTGACTTCTCCAAAGCATATGGCTGGGTCAATTGGACCTATCTTAGACTTGCTATGCTACAGGTTGGTTTTGATCTATATATTGTAGATTGGATCCTCTCTTGTGTTCAGTCGATGTCTTTTGCGGTCTTGTTTAATGGTGCAACTTCAATTTTTTTAGGTATGGAAGAGGCTTGAGGCAAGGGTGTCCCCTAGATCCACTTCTCTTTTTCTTGATAATGGAAGGACTAAGTAGAGTAATTCACCATGCTAGATGAAATGGGACTCTTAAGGGGATCAGAATAGGTGGAAATGTTGTTGTTTCTCATATGTTGAATTGGTCTATGTCTTTGCCTTGGAGCAACCACGACAGAATCCTGTCCCTATGCAAGCATCTACACCGCATGTCAACACATGTGTATGCATGGATACATCAACAACATGATGAAGAAAGAAAAAACAACAACTCCTAAAGTTGGGTACGTGCCAAACCTTGGAAACTACCAATGGGTGTGCTCCCAATCAACCAGTCGTGGTCCCCGGATAGACGAACCCTGGGAGAGGCACCTGTGCATGTGATGTAATATTGTTAGGGAAGTATTGTGATGCAGAACACTAGTCACCTGAAATCCATTGCATAAGGAGTCTTTGTGTGAATATACAGAGCGACTACTCATTCTGTAGCCCAATTACACAATTTTCATGACTTATTGTTATTAATCTTTGATGAGACTTGTGTTTAGTCCCTAGATCACTGTGCAAGTTTAATACAGTATCAAAGCTCACGTTGAGATGAAGCTCAATCTCTCAAAAACAAGATTTTTGATAGATTTCTGCATGAAAATTGAGTAATAACTCAAAAATACAGCACTGCACCAGAAGCCAAGGATTACCACTTAATACCCCAAGTAAAGAACTTGTTGATCAAGATTGCTTGATTGACTGTGTTGGGTGTGATGAAATCCTAAAATGTGCAGGCTGTCCGACCTTACATTTCACTTTATATTGTGATTTTTAGGTTTTCTACAGGTGATGCATTCACTCCGGCAGATCCAACTGGCCTCCTCAATAGATCTTTTGACTCCATTCAATTTCCACTCATGGAAAGGTGACATGGAGATTCAGCTGTGCTCCAGAGGAGTCTATAGAGTCACCATGGACACTGAAGATGATCCTGGTTCTGCTATAGACAAATCAAGATTCTTGAACAAGAAGGATGAAGCATTCAGATTCTTGTGCCTCTTTATTTCCCAAGATATTCTTTTCCATCTTTCGGGATTGAAGACTCCAAAATAAATATGGGACAAACTAGAAACCCTATATGGAAAGTAGGATGATTTGAGAGTTTACCAGCTCGAAAATGAATTGATGTCTCTCCAGCCTTCCAATTTCGAGAATTTGAATGACTTTTTCACAAAGTTCAAGCACACTGTCTTACTCTTGAAGCAATGCAAGGTGGAGAAGGTCGATGATCAGCTCATCCTCACCATACTCTCGAAAATTGGAGCTGGTTATTTAGTTTTTGTCTCTACATTCCATGTGGGGAATCTCACAACCCCTGGATGGAAGATGCCTACACTCAATGCCTTCATTGAGTCCCTAACAAGTGAACATGATAAGCTTGTCCAAATGGGGATCATCAGATCCTCCCGTGATCAAGCCCTCCATGTCTCGGGGCCCAAATATCTGAAGGGTAAAGGAAAGCAACAGAAGAACCCAAAAACTAAATTCAAAGCTCCTAAGCCTAGAGTTGAAAACCAGGAGCATGATGAGTCTTCTAGCTCAAGGAAGAACAAAGGAAAAGGGCACCATGGAAAGGAAAAAGTCAAGTGTTCATACTGCGGGAAGGGCTTCCACCTTGAACATGCCTGCATGAAGAAATTTTTTGATGAAGCTACCTCTCTCCTTGAGAGAAATCACATCAATCTTCTGGAAAGCTTTCGAAGGAGAGATCAACAAGATCGGGAACCACAGCATGAAAAAGGTCATGCCCTCATGGCAAGCACTCTTGATTGATTCTGGAGCTTCGAACCACATGATGGTTGAAAGACACTCCTTTTCATCCTTGGAGACCGGCAAATCCATTCCCATATACATGGGAGATGACTCCACCGTCATTTTAGAAGGACAAGGTACAGTTGATCTTGAGAATGGCTATTTTTCAAATGTTTTGTATGTACCGTCTCTGGCATCAAATCTCCTTAGTGTCTATCAAATGACACATCCTGGAGTGCCTAAGAGATTTTCTTTCAACCCAATTGATTTTGAGATAATGGAACTTGCATCCGGAAAACTCATTGCTAAAAGCCTTGTAAACCATCATGCAAAAGCCTATGAGTTCTCCCACTTTGTGCCGGATGCAAAGCCCACCACTCTGCTAACTCAAGGAAATGAGGTTAGTAGGCTATGGCATGAAAGGTTTGTCCATCTAAATTTCAAATATTTGCAGCAATTACAGAAAAACTCCATGGTTGAAGGCCTCCCGGTCATCAAGGCAACCACTAGAAATTGCAAGGGCTGTGTGATTGGAAAACACCCTGTGCACAAGTTCAATCAGGGGAAGGAAAACTGAGCTACATGCATACTAGGGATGATACATTCCGATATCAGCAGTCCAATGCCTATCACATCCATGAATGGATCAAGGTGTATTTTGACTTTTATTGATGATTTTTCAATGTACACATGGGTCTTCTTTCTCAAAAAGAAGTCTAAAGTATGTGAATTTTTTTTTGAATTGAAGGCCTTGATCGAGAATGCCTCTAGGCTTAAGATCATGATCTTGAGATATGATAATGGTGGGGATTATGTCAGCAATGATTTGCTGCACATATGCTCCCAAAGTGGCATTTAGGTCCAACATTCAATTCCCTACACTCCCCAGCAGAACGGAGTAGCGAAAAGGAAGAATCGGTCTCTCAAGGAGATGACCACCTGTATGTTGGAATCAAAGAAGTTGGATACAAATTTGTGGGATGAAGCCATGCATGCTGCAGCATACATTCATAATAGGGTTCCACACTCATCCATTAAAGGGAAGACCCCTTTCTAAGCATACTTCGGACACAAGCCGGATGTGTCGAACCTGCGGGTGTTTGGGTCCACTGCATGGGCCCGAATTCCACTTAATAAAAGAAGGGCTTTGCAACCGCAAAGCATAGAATGTCAGTTTATTGGGTATCATGATGAATCAAAGGGTTTCAATATACTTTATATCAAAGCAAAATATATCATCATCAAGAGAAGTGTCAAGTTCAATGAGCCTCTTCAGGAGGTGGAACTAGTGAAGGAGAAAACTGTTGAATTTCCTTCTTGTTCTACTGAATATTTGGATGATGAAATTGGGGGTGATGACACTGATTTGGATCCTCTGATTTCTATTATCAATGTGCATAAAACATCATATGATGAATCATAACCTGAAGTACAAAATCATCTTCCCACATGGGCCCGAAAGACACTCTCCTCCACAGGAGATAACATTGGAAATCCAGATGATCCAAGGAGAACCCGATCTGATTTCCAAAGAGTAGGTATTGCGCTCTCTTGTCCTGATAATTTACTGTCTGAAACTTGCTATTTGATGATTATTTCAGACCCAAAATCCTACTACCATTCTCGGAAGGATCCGAGATGGCAAGTTGCCATGGATGAAGAGATGAATTCTCTTCATAAAAACACTACTTGGGAGCTAGTTTCTCTTCCTCTGGGAAGGAAATTGGTTCAATGCAAGTGGGTATTTCAGACCAAGGTTGCTACTAATGGAAGCACCTACAAATATAAGGCAATTCTGGTGGAAAAATGTTTCTCTCAGGTCCAAGGTGTGGACTACCATGAGACCTTTGCACCGGTTGCAAAAATGGACTCCATCCTCCTAGTTTTGGCAATTTTAGCATCTAAGCACTGGGAAGTGCTTCATATGGATGTTAAGTCAGATTTCTGCATGGAGATCTTCATGAGGAGATATACATGAAACAGCCTAATGGATACATCACTTATCCATCTTTAGTTTGCAAGCTAAAGAAGTCACTATACAGGTTAAAATAGGCCCCAAGAGAGTGGTATTCCAACATGGATGCCTTCCTTCTCTCGCAAAACATCCAAAGGTGTAGATCAAATTCAAATGTATATTTACAGTAGTATGATAGTAATTTGATAATTATTTTTTTATGTGTTGATTACTTACTGATCACAGGTAGCACAGTTGCTTCCATTTCAGCCATCAAAAGTGCTCTCCACAATGCCTTTGAAATGAGTGATTTGGGGCTCCTAAAACAATTTGGGGCTTGAAATTGAGCAAAATTATGATGGGATAATGGTCACTCAGTCCAAATAAATTTCAGACCTAGTATTCAAGTTTAACATGGATGAATTTAGTCCTACACCATTCCCTTTTCTTTCAGGGGTCAACCTTGAAGAAGGAAAAGGCACACCTCCCATGGACTGCACTATCTATCAACAGCTGATTGGTAGCTTGTTGTACTTGACACACTCTCGGCCTGATATATGTTATGCCATGAATGTTGTATAAAGATATATGCAGCAGCCTCATGATCTTGATTGGAAGGCAGCCAAGAGGGTCCTCCAGTATATTCAGGGAACCAGGACCTACGACACTCACTATGCTGCAGACTCCGAGCTAGAACTGGTTGGATACACAAATTCCAATTGGGTGGGTGATTCTATTGATTTGAAGTCTACTTATAGATATGTATTCATGTTTGATGGTGGCCCCATTTTCTGGTCTAGAAAAAAGCAGGCTTCCATAGCACTATCTTCAGCAGAGGCTGAGTATCGAAGAGCGTTGAATGCTTGCATCCAAGCAGTTTGGTTGCAAGGAATTCTTTCAGAGTTTGATCTTGGTATTAATTTGTCCATTGTCCTCTTTTGTGACAATCAAAGTGATATTAAGATATCCACGGATCCAGTTACCAGGCAGAGGACCAAGCATGTAGAGATCCACATGCACTACATCAGGGAGCTAGTGCATGACAGGACCATCATTCTGCAATATTTCCCGACTAATGAGCAGATTGCAGACATATTCACCAAGATCTTTTCAGAAAATAAGTTCACTTACCTCCGTTCACTATTGGGGGTGAGTTCATCAGGGTGATTCAGACTAATTTCAATGTTTAGCTTGAGGGGGGGTTTTCCCTCTTTTCCTCACTTAGTTTGTTTTTTTAGCATTGTTTCAGTTCAGCATTATACAGGGTGACCTATGGCCTTAGATGTCGGGGCCCTAGAATTTTTATGCATTTATGTTTTCTAACTCCTCCCGAGTATAGCTTAAAGGGGGGTGTTGGAGACATTTACCACCTTACACACTCATTTTGGTCAATTTGGCCTAGTTAACCATTATCCTAAGTATTATTGACTTAATTAACATCTGAGGAGCACTTGATGACATCAGCTAGATCACATCCACACCTACCTTCAATCAAGGAGGCTAACTTAGCCTTTTCCTACATTCAGGGAGGCTAACTAGAACACTCTGGGGGTGATCTGAGTGTCATTAATGCACCATATTGCTAACAGATGGTTACAATTAGTTAAACAAGGAAATGAAGGTGGCTTCCTTCATTAAATTGATTATTTAATGAACTGGAGTAAACAAGGGCGCCTCCAACCACTTCTAATGTTCAGTTACACTTCAGTTAACCTCATCAGGGTTCATTGCAGTCATCGATGCGCTAGCACTTGATGGTTGGCTTGTTGTGACATGTGTCTGACCTATTTCAGTTAAGACTCAGTCATTTATTACACTTCAACTTTAGTTAGGGCTGAGTTGAGTCAATTAGGGTTTTGATCAGTGGTTAACTTGAGTGTTGACTGTGGCTTACATTCAGTTAAGCTAGAATCACTCATTCAATTCGAATGACCTCCTTGGGAGTTCGAATTGCTTTGTCATTCATGCTTGCAACATGACATTATATTGTATTACTCATTCTTTGTGTGAATATACAGAGAGGCTACTCATTATGTAGCCCAATTACACCATTTTCATGACTTATTGTTATTAATCTTTAATGATACTTGTGTTTAGTCCCTAGATCACTATGCAAGTTTAATAACTCTACCCTCAGTTAGAACTATGCCTCGACTGAAACTCTGCCCTCGGCTAGAACTTTGCCCCAGTTGGAACTATGCCCTGGCTGGAACTCTACCCTGGATGGAACTCTACCCCAGCTGGAACTTTGCCCCAGCTGGAACTCTGCCTCGGCTGGAACTCTAGCCCGTTGGAACTTTGCCCCGACTAGATCTTTTCCCCACTGGAACTCTGCTCCAACTGGAACTTTTCCCTGACTAGAACTTTGTCCTGGTTGGAACTGTGCCTTAGTTGGAACTCTTCCTCAGCTGGAACTTTACCCATTCAATATTACTAACATAGAAGTCAGTTTAGAACCCCCCTCGTAGCCATAATAAATCGTAAAAAAATATATTTATTTAAAATATCAATACTGTAATATCATTAGGGCACGAAGGAATCGAAGCTTCAACCTCCTACTTGTAAAACAGGCGCTCTTCCATTGAGCTAGAACCCTTTAAGAATTTGGGAAAGGAGCAATATTAACACCAAGATTACATCATTTGTAATTCTAAGAAAAGACTAATAATCCCAACGTTGTTTCTGACTCAGGAGACCTGAGAAAGTAGTCTGAATGGATATGACCTTATTTAGATATTTGGATATTAACAGACTTTTAAAACATTAAAATATAAAATTCTTACGCTAGAATAGATAACAGAAACAGAAATAACCATTTGATTATGGCATTTCTTAATTTTTCCAATTGCATATTCATAATGCTACTATACCCTTTTATATAATGTCGATGTTCCTATTACCAGGTCCCAGTGTTGTTTCAGGCTATTCCTAGCCACTGGATTATTGCATAGTGAATAACTAGTGATAAAGGGCATAGATCAGTCGATTCTTCGTGCTGGTGGCTATTAACTTCAGAGGGCATTTCTCCAGGGTCTATGAATATTCATAAAGGCATCTTTGAAGTCCACCCAAGCACAATCTAGAAAAATAAGGGACAACATTCATGTTCCAATTCCACAAAGGGACCTCTTGCGGGATCATTATGATATGTCTTACAAAATAACACCATGTTGAAGATCAAGGTCTATAGGATTTCATTGAAGCTTCTAGGGTTCATGGGCCATGAACGAGGTTTCAAACCACCATATAAGCGAAACAAGAAAGAGATCAACAAACCAAAAAGATCAACCAGATACCAAGAAGAAATTGACAAAATAGAAACTCAAACATTTCCATTATGCCATCAAATAGATGTCTTCGCAAAGTTCCAGCTAGAACTCTGCCTTAACATGCATGCCTCGGCTGGAACTCTGCCCTCGGTTGGAAGTCTGCCCTGGCTGTAACTTTGCATTGGATGGAACTGTCACCTAGTGGGAACTCTGCCTCGACTGGAACTCTACTCTGATTGGAATCCTGCCCTGCAGGAACTCTTCCCAGACCGAAACCTTGCCCCTCGTAAAGTTCCAACTGGGGCATAGTTCCAGCCGATGCAGAGTTCCAACTGGGGTAGAGTTCCAGCCAAGGCAGAGTTCTAGTCGGGGTAGAGTTATAGCCGAGGGCAGAGTTCTAGCCGAGGCAGAGTTCCAGTCGGGGTAGAGTTCAAGCTGGGAAGAGTTCTAGTCGGGGCGGAGTTCCAATTGGGGCATAGTTTCGACATACTGGTATACATGACGTAAGCAACATCTTCTCTTTGCTTTAGATCTTATTGGTAAGGGGGATTTCCCGAGGCATCCAAGCACTAATGACGAGAGGTATGCAACATATGACACATTACGAGAGGTATGCAACATGTGACACATGCAAATAGAAAGGAGCATAAGATTGGAACTATCGCCCAATTAACCTAGATGAAGAAGAAGAACAAGATACTTGACTTTCGAGTTCACCCTCTATCTAGGGTCACGACCTTCCTAGAAAGGTCACACCCAACCTATACAAAAACAGTGTGTCCAAGAAGGTAAAACCCAGTCAAAGGGGATACCATAGTCCATGACCAAGAAACAATAGGGCTTAAACAAGTCACAGCCATCCGTTAGAGGGCTCAACAAGTCACGTATAATAACCTAGTAGATGGGTTTTGCAAGACAAAGAAACCTAGCTGGGGTAGAGTTCTAGCCGGGGCAGAGTTCCAGCAAGGGCAGAGTTCCAGCCAGGGCAAAGTCATAGCTCCCTCTAGCAAACTTAACACCACCATTGACCTATCATCTAGGGTTTGACATAGTCATAGCTCAGCTAGGATAGGGCACCACAGTCATGCTTCAGTAATCACAGTTTATGGAGCAAACATAGGAAAACAATATATGGCAAGGCTATATAAATGGAATTGTATATAACATGGCCTAGTATTCCATCCATGGTGCAAAATATTCCAATTTCTTGTATTGATCTTCATCTGTATCTATCCTGAAAACTTCCTCATCCATGCTCTCGTGGATGCTTGAAGTGTCATAATAAGAAGGGTTGTTGAAGTTAAGGCCTTCAAACCACTCATTAGAATGGAGGATATCAGGGACCACTTCTTTTGTTATTGTCATGAACAAATCTTCTATGCTACAATTCAGGCCTGCCTCAATTTTGAAGTAACTGTAATCCTTGACTATACTCTGGATTAACAAAAATATACAACTTTGGTTAGAACTACTAATGCAGCAGAACCCAAAAAATAACAGATAAGTACAGAACAATTAAAATTCAACTATGAATATGGAGCTCAATATGATCAAAAGTTGATGTATATTTCTATAACCATAAATTCACTAAAGGCATCAATACATCAATTTGTCTGTTGAAAAGAATACGCCTCAGCCCTTTTAGAAGATAAATTTGCTCGGCATATTCCTAGTAGCCCTCTAAAAAATGGCTCATAGAAAAAACACATCATAAATGAAAATCTGTTGTTGTCAAAACCAAATCACAAATATTCGTAGTATAAAAGGGAAAATCTATGTTGGCAAAATACTATCTTGAGATAAAGCATTTTACATGAACCTAAATTTAAGGAGTTGTTCAGAACTTCCCGAGCCAAGGTGAAAATGTTGGTGCCTATTAAGCATGAAGTTATATTTGTGTTTGAGCTATCAATCTTTTTAGAAGAGAACTTTGCCCAGCATATTCCTAATAACCCCCTAAAATGGCTCATAGAAAATACACACCATAAATGAAACTCTTTTGTTATCAAACCAAATCAATAATAATCGTCATAAAAGGGAAAATCTATTTGGGCAAAACCCTTCCTTAAGATAAAGTATACTACATGAACCCAAGTTTAATCAGTTGTTCTAGACTTCCCCAAGCCAAGGTGAAAATGTTGATGCCTATTAAGCATGGAGTGATTTTTGAGCTTTAATCTTTGGCAGCTCAAAGTCAGGAAAATTTGAGAGCCCAAGTTTACAAAATGTCACAATATTGAGATTGAATACTATTGGATCACCAAGTGTACCATGACTAAGAAAAATGATTTAACATTCATACCTAATTCCAACCACAATTTCTTCATAAAGTTACTCTATTCATTGTTCTTGGGGGTATATCAAATTCTTTAAATACATTTGAGTACAATAAACTACTATAAAACCACACTAAATTTATTGATGGGTCTTTCCTTTGAGCAGGATACTAAAAATATTGGGATGGAGCACTGATTTCTGAAGCCAATCATCAAAACAATGAGAAAAGAGACTTATTTGTGTCTAGTTCTATGACTCTGAATAACTTCTTCATGATCAAGCCCAAGAGTATCTTACTAAGTCATTGAATTCTCAATTAGAAAACCACACATGTTCCCAAATATATATAATAATATGAAGATACAGAAGAGCTTGAGAGTAGAACGAGGAATCACACTACAA